>PVIY010001989.1:0-136678 GCA_004026745.1 Myrmecophaga tridactyla
TATAGCTCTGAAAAGGCAACTTGAGGGATCCTGCTTGTGATGGAGGTGTTCCATATGTTGACTGTATCAATGTCATTGTCCTGGTTGTTATTGTTCTATAGTTCCATTGGGTAAATCTAGATAAAGCATACATGGGATATCTTTGTATTATTCCTTACAACTGCTTGTGAATCTACAGTTATCTCAAAATAAAATGTTTACTTTTTAAAAAAAATTTTATTAATTAAAAAAAATTACAAGAAAGAAACACAAACATTCCCAACACATGCTCATTCTGCTCTACACATACACTCAGCAATTCACAATATCATCACATAGTTGCATATTCATCATCGTGATCATTTCCCAGAACATTTGCATCAATTCAGAAAAAGAAATAAAAAGACAACAGAAAAATAAAACGAAAACAGAAAAAAAAAATTTTACATACCATACCCCCTACCCCTCCCTTTGATCGATCACTAGCATTTAAAACTAAATTTATTTTAACATTTGTTCCCCCTATTATTTATTTTTATTCCATATGTTCTACTCATCTGTCGACAAGGCAGATAAAAAGAGCATCAGACACAAGGTTTTCACAATCACACAGTCACATTGTGAAAGCCATATCATTATACAATCATCATCAAGAAACGTGGCTACTGGAACACAGCTCTTCATTTTCAGGCAGTTCCCTCCAGCCTTTCCATTATATCTTGGATAACAAGGTGATATATACTTAATACGTAAGAATAACCTCCAGGATAACCTCTCAACTCTGTTTGGAATCTCTCAGCCGTTGACACTTTGTTTCATTTCCCCCCTTTTGGTCGAGAAGGTTTTCTCAATCCCTTGATGCTAAGTCTCAGCTCATTCTAGGGTTTTTCTCAATCCCTTGATGCTGAATCTCAGCTCATTCTGGGATTTCTCTCCCATGCTGCCAGGAAGATCCACACCCCTGGGAGTCATGTCCCACATAGACAGGGGGAGGGTGGTGAGTCTGCTTGCTGTGTTGGCTGGAGAGAGAGGCCACATCTGAGCAACAAAAGAGGCTCTCTTGGGGGTGACTCTTAGGCCTAAATTTTAAGTAGGCTTGACCTATCCTTTTTGGGGTTAAGTTTCATATGAACAACCCCCAAGACTGGGGGCTCAGCCTATAGCTTTGGTTGTCCACACTGCTTGTGAGAATATCAAGAATTCAATTTGGAGAAGTTGAATTTTCCCTCGTTCTCACCATTCCCCAAAGGGAACTTTGCAAATACTTTTCCATTCACTGATCAAATCACTCTGGGATTTATCAGGGCATCACCTGGACAAACCAGCAAAATCTCATGTCCTACCTAAAGTTTCATGTACTTAAGGTGTTCAACCAACTATCTACAAAAGTTATATTAGGAGATGCACTAGTCAAAATATAAATTTGTACCAAATAAACATTTTTTGCTTTAGTCTCACACATAAGTTGAAATTTTAAAATATTAATTACCATCTATTTTCAGCACACTGCAATAATGATATTCTTTTGTTCTTCCTCATGCAAAAACATTTTTTTAAATTTGTACATTTAGTCACTATCATTATACACTCTAGGCATTCCTAGATTACACCATCTCAATCTTTATCATCTATCTTTCTTTGTGATTTCATTTATGCCTCCAGCCTTCCTCCCTCTATCATTCTCACATGCAGCTTCATTCATTGTTTTAACATAATTGTATTACAATTAAGTAATATTGTGCTGTCCATTTCTGAGTTTTTATATTCAGTCCTGTTGCGCAATCTGTACCCCTTCAGCTCCAATTACCCAATATCTTACCCTATTTCTATCTCCTGATGGTCTCTGTTACCAATGAAATATTCCAAGTTTATTCACTAATGTCAGTCATATCAGTGAGACCATATAGTATTTGTCCTTTTGTTTCTGGCCAGTCACACTCAGCATGATGCCCTTAAGGTCCATTCATGTTGTGACATACTTCATAACTTTATTCTGTCTTACAGCTGCATAACATTCCATCGTATGTATATACCACAGTTTGTTTAGCCAACTGTCTGTTGATGGACATTTTGGATGTTTCCATCTCTTGGTAATTGTAAATAATGTTGCTGTAAACATTGGTGTGCAAATTTCCGTTTGTGTCTTTGCCCTCATATCCTTTGAGTAGAGACAGCATATAGATGGGTCCTGTTTTTTAATCCATTCTGCCAGACTATGTCTTTTGATTGGGGAATTTAATCCATTAACATTTAGTGTTATTACTGCACAGGTAGTACTTTTTTCTACTATTTTGCCTTCTGGATTTTATATGTCATACCTAATTTTCCTTCTTTTTACCTTTATTCATAGTCTTCCTTTCTACACTCTTCTCCACACCTCTCTCTTCTGCCTTCGTATCTAGTGCTCCCTTTAGTATTTCTTGCAGATCTGGTCTCTTGGCCACAGATTCTCTTAGTGATTTTTTTGTCTGAAAATATTTTAATTTCTCCCTCATTTTTGAAGGACAATTTTGCTGGATATAGAATTCTTGGTTGGCAGTTTTTCTCTTTTAATAATTTAAATATATCATCCCATTGTCTTCTTGCCTCCATGGTTTCTGCTGAGAGATCTATGCATAGTCTTATTGGGCTTCCCTTGTATGTGATGGATTGTTTTTCTCTTGCTGCTTTCAAGATTCTCTCTTTCTCTTTGATCTCTGACATTCTGATTAGTAAATGTCTTGGAGTATGTCTATTTGTATCTATTCTCTTTGGGGTATGCTACACTTCTTGGATCTGTAATTTTAAGTCTTTCATAAGAGTTGGGAAATTTTCATTGATAATTTCCTCCATTAGTTTTTCTCCTCCTTTTCCCTTCTCTTCTCCTTCTGGGACACCCACAACACGTATATTCGTGCACTTCATATTGTCTTTCAGTTCCCTGAATCCCTGCTCCCCATATTTTTCCATTTTTTTCCCTACATTTTCTTTTTCTTGCCGGATTTCAGATGTTCCGTCCTCCAGTTCACTAATCCTATGTTCTGTCTCTAGAAATCTAACATTGTAGGTTTCCATTGTTTTTTTCATCTCTTCTACCTTGCCTTTCATTCCCATAAGTTCTGTGATTTGTTTTTTCAGACTTTCAATTTCTTCTTTTTGTTCATTCCTTGCCTTCTTTATATCTTCCCTCAATTCATTGATTTGGTTTTTGATGAGGTTTTCCATGTCTGTTTGTATATTCTGAATTAATTGTTTCAGCTCCTGTATGTCATTTGAATTGTTGGTTTGTTCCTTTGACTGGACCAGTCTTCAATTTTCCTAGTGTGATTTGTTATTTTTTGCTGGCGTGTAGACATTGAATTACCTTAATTAGTTTATTCTGGAGATTGCTTTCACTTCTTTTACCTAGGGTTTTCTGGCTGGATGAATTTGTTGTCTATCTATTCTCTGACATTCAGTTCAGCTTTATCTGGACCTCTAGCTTAAGTTTTGTTTAACAGAGGAGAGTTTTTCAGTTCTTGTTTTCTTGTTTCTTGCCCTGCTTGTATGGTGCCTTTTTCTCCCCACCCTTAGGAGGGTCTACTTAGGTATTATAGACCCCAGCTGGATTTTCCCAGACCAAACTGGCCTCCTATCAGGAGGAAAGAGTCACCTGCGTCAGTTTTCCCTGAGGGTGAGACCCAGCAGGTTGAAAGACTTTCCTGTGAAGTCTCTGGACTCTGTTTTTCTTATCCTGCCCAGTATGTGGTGCTTGTCTGCCTGCAGGTCCCACCAGCGTAAGATGATGTGGTACCTTTAACTTTGGCAGACTCTCCCTGTTGGGTGCGTGGTGGAGACAGAGGAGAGGTTGTAGGCTGGTTTTAATGGCTTCAAATTACCAAGCCCTGGTGTCTGAATTCCTTGAGGGAGGGATTCCACCTGAGTTGGGCTTCACCCCTTCCCTAGGGATGGCACAGGCTCCAGACAAGCCCCCAAACAAGCTCGCTTCCGCCTATGCCTGGGGCAGTTGCAGGCTGAGAAGTCCTGCCGCTGTATGCAAAGGCAGTCAAACCTTTGTAGAAACACACACACAAAACCCTCTGTTTCCTTTTTTTTTTTTTTCTTTTCCCGTCAGCCCTGCCCCCTTGGCGCTGGGGCAAAAATGAGCAACCTCCCCTTTGACCAGGTTCAAAACAGGGCCTATTTGTAGTAGTCAGAATTTGTTAATTAATGCCACAATTGGTGTTTGGTTGGGCTCAGCTCCTGCTGCTGGTAAAGTCTCTTTCCTTTCCCCTCGGGAGGCAACCTGTGGGGGAGGAGCGCTGGCCCCTGCAGCTTGGGGAACTCATGGTTCTGGGTGGGCTCGCTGCCGGTCCAGCTGGTCCATACTAGGGTACTCTGTGTGTCCGGTCAGTGACGTGGCCCCAGGAGCTGTTCTGTACTGTTCCTGGTTATTTAGTAGTTGTTCTGGAGGACGAACTAAAATGTGCACATTGTTAAGCTGCCATCTTGACCCATAGTCAAAACGTTTACTTTTTTAAAAAAGAGCAGATTTATGTCTTAGAAAAGTGACATTACTGATGTGATGTTATCTGATGTGTATTTTAGAAAAATTCCTGTGCTACCTGTGTAGAGTATAGATTGGAGATGATTAGACAGAATTAGGAAAGAAGAGTGTTCCAAAGGCAGTAAGAGCCAAATGGCTCTTCTGTTAGTTAAGCTTGTATTCTCTACTTATTACAAATTAGAAAAATTGAGACTCAGAGTTAACTTAAGCAGTTGTTCAAGTTTATACAGCTATGAAAGAAGCAGAATTGAAACTAGTATTTTTAATTAGAAACCAAATCTAATACTCTGGTAGAATGTATAAGAAAAAGAAATCCCTATTTTCTGAGAGAACCTCTTTATGTTATAGTCTTGTCATGGATAAATAGAGTCATTTTCAAATCTAATCTTAGAGAGACTGTATAGAAAAGTCTAGAATTAATATATGAAGTAAGTGGTAAAGAAAAGTCCTGCTCAGTAAAGTATAAAACAGTAATTTTAATAGAGTCATTCTCCATATAGCATTTCTAATTCTTCCACAAGATTAATCACAAAAAATTGCAAATCAATAAAAAGATGTGCTATTTCCTAGTGTTAAGGCTCTTAAAAACCTTAAAAGTTTGTGAGATAATTTCATTGACTTTTTACTGAACTCCCCAAAATAATAACAACAAAACTAACGTTTATTAGCTTAGTATATCAAGCACTTGGTTTTACCTATATTATCTCTCTCAGAATCATTAGAGCAACCTGTATATGAGGGACACTATTGTTATTCCCATTTTACAGATGAACACACATTGTGCTCAGAGATGCTACACCAAAGGTAATATAGCAAGCAAGTGGTACAGCTGGAGTTTGAATCCAGGCAATCAACTTTAGATCTATTGCTTTTAATCTCTATACTTTACTCCTTTGCTAATATAATAGTGCATTTTCTTTCTATTATGAATGCTAACTTCACCTGGAAAGCTACAGTTGTGCATGACTTAGAAATTGTAGATGACATTGCTTTGCTATCACCAATAACGTTAAAAACATTAGCTGAGTAAATAGGTTTTGAAGTAATCACACATCCAGTCGTTAATGCCTTTGATACTCATAGAAACGTGGCCTTTTTCTTGTATCATTTATTTTTGGGTCTTTCTTATGCATCATGGTAAATCCTGATGTGATTTAAAAGGAACTCATAGTAATTCTTTGGCTTTTAATTTCTGTCATAGCAAATAAGATCACCTACTTCCAAAATCTAATGACTCCATGTTCTGTGTATGTGAATTTTTTCATAGATTGAGTTAGGGTCTAGAAACTAAAATTTATTAATACCTGTTATATAGTAGGCTGGGAAATTGTCACAGTAATCTTTCATGAAAAATTTTAGTATCCTCATTTTACAGCTAAGGCAATTGAGTCTCAAAGAGATTTAAACAACTTGCCAGGCTGTATAAATAATAAGTGATAGACTTGTGATTCTAGTCTAGGGCTGACCCCAAAGCCATGGTTTATATGCTTTTTCCACAATGTGACCAGATAGATCAACATAAATGTGGTATCAGAGGTTGTACAGAGAATAACTGTATTGTTTTGTAACTGTGAGAACCTTTGGATGCATGCCAAAATAGTTGAATCAGGAGTTTCCAATTCAGTGAAATCTTGTTATATGCTTGAGAGACTTTTAAACTGAGTTAAATGCTGGGAATATGAACATCTATTTAGAAGTAGAAAGTGCAGATGGTAGTTTGACCTTCCAATTCCATTACTACTTTGATTGCCTCAGTCTTCACTTTGGACATGGCCATTTGAGGAACTTTACCCTTATTTGCTTTTTGGAATGCCCTGGATGATTCCTACAAATATGAATTTTATATTAACTTTGATGCCTCAAATAGGCAAATCAAATGAAGTTTCAAGCAAAAAGTCATGACAAAATGTTGGCTAAAAATGTCATCCTTATATAAATACAGTGCTTTATTCTCCATGGGGTGAATAAAGTTTGTATGCAAGAAAAAGAAAAAGACAATCCTTCGGCTCTTTCTTTTTTAACCTTTCATTGTATAGCATAACATATAAATAAATCAAAGAAATGAAAAATCAATAGTTTTCAAAGCACTCTTCAACAAGAAGTTACAGGACAGATCCCAGAGTTTGTCATAGGCTACCATACAATCCTCTCAGATTTTTCCTCCTAGCTGCTCCAGAATATAAGAGGCTAGAGGCTTAAATATTTTTTAACACCACAATTGACTTTTTTTCTTTTCTTTTTGTGAAAATAACATATATATATTGGAACACTTTGGAACACTCTTCTTTCCTAATTCTGTCTAATCATCTCCAATCTATACTCTACACAGGTAGCACAGGAATTTTTCTAAAATACACACACACACACACACACACACACACACACATATAAGCAATACATTTCAAAGCACAGCACCACAATTAGTTGTAGAACATACTTCAGATATATTTGACATGGGTTAAATTCCACAGTTTTAGGTTTTTGCTTCTAGTTGCTTTATGATACTGGAAACTAAAAGAGATGTCAGTTTAATGATTCAGCAGTCATATTCATTTGTTAAATCCTGTCTTCTCTTTATAACTCCACCATCACCTTTGATCTTTCTATCCCTCTCTTTACAGGTGTTTGGGCCTTTGCCATTCTAACTTTTTCATGTTAGAAGGGGCTGTCATTAATATGGCGTAAGGAAATGGAACTTCTGGTGTTCTGGAGAGGCTGGGTCCTCTAGATCTCAGGACTTATCTGGTCCAGGGACCCATCTGGAGGTTGTAGGTTTCTGGAAAATTACACTAGTGCATGAAACCCTTGTGAAATCTTATGTATTGCCCTAGATGTTCTTTAGGATTGGCTGAAATGGTCCTGGTTAGGGTTTGGCAAGTTATGATAGGTAGTAATGTCTAACTGAAGCTTGTGTAAGAGTAACCTCCAGAGTAGCCTCTCGACTCTATTTGAACTCTCGCTGCCACTGATATTTAATTAGTTACACTTCTTTCCCCCCTTTTGGTCAGGATGGAATTGTTGATCCCACGGTGCCAGGGTGGGATTCATCACTGGGAGTCATCTCCCATGTTGCCAGGGAGCCTTTCACCCCTGGATGTCATGTCCCACATAGCGGGGAGGGCAATGATTTTACTTGCAGAGTTGGGCTTAGAGAGAATGAGACCACATCTGAGCAACAAAAGAGGTCCTCCAGAAGTAACTTTCAGGCATACCTATAGGTAGGCTAAGCTTGCCCACTACATACATAAGCTTTACAAGAGTAAGCCTCAAGATCAAGGGCATGGCTTATGGATTTATGTGTCCCTATAGTTTGACACAATATCAGGGGATTTCCTAATGGTAAAGTTCAATACTTCCATATTTTTTCTCCCATCCCTCAAGGGACTTTGCCAGTACTTTTTGATTATTTGCTTAATATACTCTAAGTATATTAAGGATATAATATACTATAAGGATTAAAGCTCCTCTTTCTTGTTCTGGACTCCCTGTGTTTCAGTTGTTCAACTGAGCTGTACAGATAGGTTGCATTAGATTATGCACTATAGAAAATTTGGGTTCCAGACCAAATAAACTATTCTTCCTTTGGTCTCAAAGAGTATGTGTGGTTCTAAAATGAATTTATTGTCTTCCTTACCCCTGTTTTCTGAATTTCTTTAACCCCAACCTGATGGGCTTCATTCTTATCTCTGAATATCAGGTTATATATATATTTATATATAAAACAGCTTCTTGAAATCCAGAAATAATAATCACCACTCTGGACTTAATATGTCTTCTCTAAAAGCTTACATTCTCAGCCCCTGTTTTCTGGTAAGTATTTCTAACGGAGACCATACCATTGTTGTTCTTTTGTTTCTGGCTTATTTTGCCTCACTAAATGTCCCACACATTCATTTACATCGTTGCTTGTCTCATGACTTCGTTCCTTTTTTGTAGCAGCACAACATCCATTTGTAACTATATACCATCATTTGCCAGTCTACTTCTCAGTCAGTGCATCCTTCAGCCACCTACATTCATCAGGGATCCTGTATACTGCCCAAAGTCCACAATCCATAAAACTCTCAATTTTAGATAATTTCATTATTCCCAAGAGAAAGAAAACCAGTAAACATACCCTCACCAAATAGAAAATCTAAACCGCCTCTTAACTCTTGTCCCTCCCCCCATTATTTACCTCTGCTGTTGCTGTGGTAGTGCTGATGCTTTCCTTTTAAACATAGCCCATAGCACGCAATAGCAGTTTTCCCCCTGTACCCTGGACATAAGCACTCTTTGTACATTAATCATACCTTTGAAGTAGTTCTTGTAAGAGCTAATTTATATTTCTAGTGTTAATCAGTGGGATTCATAGGTCTATACAACTCCTTTCAATCTTGTTCATTTTCAATATGGTAATATTACTTATAGACCCAGTAGAGAACCGCTGTCACTTCTATGTATCTCCTTACATTGGAGTTCAACCTCATTAGCTAACTGTTTACTCATCTCTAACTTCTATGTATCTCTAAGTCCCTGATATTCTTATTATAAGCCTCTGATTTTACCTTTATCATGTTCATAAAAGTGGAATCATACAGTATCTTTCCTTTTGTGTTTGACTTATTTCAGTCAGCATTATGTCCTCAAGGCTCAACCATCTTGTCATGTGCTTCAAGATGTCATTTTGTCTTACTGTTGCATAATATTCCATAGTATGTATATACTACATTTTGTTAATCCACTTGTCTGTTGATGGGCATTTGGTTTGTTTCCATCTTTTGGTGATTGTGAATAATGCTGCTTGGAACATTGGTGTGCAAATGTCCGTTTATGTCATTGCTTTCAGCTCTTCTGGGTATATACCAAGTAGTGCTATTGCTGGGTATTAGGGCAACTCAATATCTAGTTTCCTAAGGAACTGCCAAACAGTCTTCCATAGTGGCTGCACCATTATACATTCCCACAAGCAGTGTGTAAGTGTCCCAATTTCTCCATATCTTCTCCGACATTTATAGTTTCCTGTTTGTTTAATAGCAGCCATTCTTATAGGTGTGAGGTAATATCTCATTGTAGTCTTGATCTGCATTTCCCATATAGCCAATGAAAATGAGCATCTCTTCATGTGCTTTTGAGCCGTTTGTATTTGCTCTTCAGAAAAATGCCTATTCGTATCTTTAGCTCATTTTATAATTGGGTTGTTTGTCTTTTGTTGTTAAGTTGTATGATTTCTTTGTGTATACAGGAAATCAAACCTTTGTCTGACATGTGATTTCCAAATATTTTGTCCCATTGAGATGGCTGCCTCTTCACCTTTTTGACAAAGTCTTTTTAGGTGCAGAAGCATTTGATTTTGCAGCGTTCCCATTTATCTATTTTTGTGTTGTTGTTTGTGCTTTGGGTGTAAAGTTTAGGAAGCTATCTCTTATTACTAGGTCTTGGAGATGTTTCCCTACATTTTCTTCTTGAAGCTTGATGGTGTTAGTCTTTATATTTAGGTGTTTGATCCACTTCGAGATAATTTTTTATAGAGTATAAGATAGGGGTCCTCTTTCATTCTTTTGGCTGTTGATATCCAGTTCTTCCTTCCCATTTATTGAAAAGAATATTTTGTTCCAGTTCACAGGATTTAGGTGTTGTCAAAAATCAGTTGACCATAGATGTGGTGGTCTGTTTCTGTGCTCTCGATTCAATTCCATTGGTAAATGCTTCTGTCTTTGTGCCTGTACCACGCTGTTTTGACCACTGTGGCTTTATAATAGGTTTTAAAGTCAGGGAGTGTTAATCCTCCCACTTCGTTCTCCTTTTTCAGGATGCTTTTAGTTATCTGGGGTCTCTTTCCCTTCCAGATGAATTTGGTAACTAGCTTTTCCGAGTCTTCAAAGTAGGTTGTTGGAATTTTGATTGTTGAATGCGTAAATCAATGTGGGGAGAATTGACATCTTAACTATATTTAACCTTCCTATCCATGAGCAAGGAATGTCTTTCCACCTATTTAGATCTCCTTTGATTTCTTTTAGCACTGCCATGTAGTTTTCTGTGTACAAGTCCTTTATTCCCCTAGTTAAGTTCATTCCTAAGTACTTGATTCTTTTAGTTGCTATTTTGAATGGAATTTTTTCCTTCACTGACTCCTCAGTTAGGTTATTGCTTGTGTGTAGAAAAGTTACTGATTTTTGCACATTAATTTTATATCCTGCCACCTTGCTGAATTTGTTTATTAGCTCAAGTAACTTTGTTGTAGATTTCTCAGGATCTTCCAAGTATAGTATCATGTCATCTGCAAGTAATGAAAGCTTTACTTCTTCCTTTCCAGTTTGGATTCCTTTTATTTCTCTGTCCTGCCTGATTGCTCTAGCCAGAATTTCTAGCACTGTGTTGAATAATAGTGGTGAAAGTGGGCATCCTTGTCTCATTCCTGATCTTAGGGAGGAAGCTTTTAGTCTCTTTCCATTGGGTGCAATGCTGTCTTTCAGTTCTTTATATATTCCCTTTATCATATTGAAGTAGTTACCTTTGATTCCTATCTTTTAGAGTGTTTTTATCAGAAAAGGATGTTGAATTTTATCGAATGCTTTTTCAGCATCAATCGAGATGTTCATGTGATTTTTCCTTTCTATTTGTTAATGTACTGTATTACATAAATCAGTTTTCTTGTGTTGAACCATCCATTCCTGGTATAAACCCCATTTGGTCATGGTGTATAATTCTTTTAATGTGTTGCTGGATTCAATTTGCTAATATTTTGTTGAGAATATCTGCATCTATGTTCATTAGGGAGATTGGCCTGTAGTTTTCCTTTCTTATAGCATCTTTACCCAGTTTTGGTTTTAAAATGATATTAGCTTCATAAAATGAATTAGGTAGAGTTCCTTTTTCCTCAACTTCTTGGAAAAATTTGAGCAGGATTGGTATTAATTCTTTTCGAATGTTTTATAAAATTGCACTGTGAAGTCATTAGGCCCTGGGCTTTTCTTTATAGGAAGTTTTTTGATGACTGATTGAATCTCTTTACTTGTGATTGTTTTGTTGAGATCTATGTTTTCCTGAGTCAGTGTAGCTTGTTTGTGTGTTTCCAGGAATTTGTCCATTTCATCTAAGTTGTCTAGTTTGTTGACATATAGTTGTTCATAGTATCCTCTTATGTTTTATTTTATTTCTTCAGGGTCTGTGGTAATGCACCCCTTCTCATTTCTGATTTTGTTTATTTGCATCTTTTCTGTTGCTTTCTTTGTCAGTCTTGCTAACAGCCCATCAATTTTATTGATTTTCTCAAAGAATCAACTTTTGGTTTTATTGATTCTTTGTATTGTTCTTTTGTTCTCCCATTCATTTAACTCTGCTTTAATCTTTGTTATTTCTCTTCTATTTGCTTTGGAGTTAGTTTGCTATTCTTTCTCAAGGTCCTCCAGATGAGCAGTTAAGTCCTCAAGCTTTGCTCTTTCTTATTTTTTAATACAGGCCTTTAGGGCAATAAATTGCACAGCCTTTGCTGCATCCCATAAGTTCTGATAAGTTTTATTCTCATTTTTATTCATTTCCAGGTAACTACTGAATTCTCTAGCAATTTCTTCTTTGACCCATTGCTTGTTTTAGAGTATGTTATTTAATCTCCATATATTTGTGAATGTTCTCGCTCTTTGGTAGTTATTGAGATCCAGCCTCATTCCATTGTGATCAAAGAAAGTGCTGTGAATAAATTCAGTGTTTTAAAATTTATAAAGACCTCATTTTGTGCCCCAGCATATGATCTATCCTGGAGAATGTTCCATGAGCCCTAGAGAAGAATGTATATCCTTGTGTTTTGGCTTGCAATGACCTATATATGTCTTTTAGGTCTAATTCATTTATCAAGTTGTTTAAGTTCTCTCTTTCCCTGTTGATCTTCTGTCTGGTGTTCTATCTATAGAGGAGAGTGGTATATTGAAGGCTCCTACTATTACTGTTGAAACGTCTATCAATCCCTTCAGTTTTGCCAGTGTCTGTCTCATGTACTTTGGAGCTCCTTGATTGGGAGCATAAACATTTATGATTGTTGTATCTTCTTGGTGAATTGACCTTTAATTAGTATGTAATGTCCTTCTTTGTCTGATGTCTTTACATTTAAAGTCTGTTTTGTCTGATATTAGTATAGCTACTTCTGCTTTCTTTTGGTAACAACTTGCTTGGAAAATCTTTTTCCATCCTTTCACTTTCAATCTATTGTATCCTTGTTTCTAAGATGAGTCTCTTGAAAGCAGCATATAGCTGGGTTATATTTCTTAATTCATTCTGCTAATCTGTATATTTTAACTGCTAAGTTTAGTCCATTAACATTCAAAGTTTTTACTGTAATGGCATTTCTTGAATCCACCATCTTATCTTTTTTATTTTGTCAGATCTGTATATTCTTTTCCCTCTTTCTCTTTTCATCCTTTAAATTACCCTTACTGGTACTCTTCAATTCTGTGCCCCTCCTCCAGACCTCCCTCTCCTGTCCTTTTTTTCCAACTGGCAGAGCTCCATTTAGTATTTCTTATAGGGCTGGTCTCTTGTTGACAGATTCTTTCAAGATTTGTTTGTGAAAATTTTAACTTTCCCTCAGTTTTTAATGACAGTTTGGCTGGGTACAGAATTCTTGGCTGGAAGTCTTTCTCTTTCAGGATATTAAATATATCATACCACTGCCTTCTCACCTCTGTAGTGCCAGTTGAGTAATCTGAATTCAGTCTTAAGTGGTTTCCTTTGTATGTAGTAGATTGTTTTTCTCTTGCCACTTTCAGAATTTTCTGCTTCACTTCAACATTGACAGACTGATTAGTTTGTGTCTTGGGGAAGGCCTGTTTGGATTTATTCTGTTTGGGGTTCGTTGGACTTCTTTGACTTGTCTATTTATGGCCTTTATAAGGGTTGGGAAGTTTTCCCTCATTATATCCTCAACTACTCTTCTAACCCTTTCCTCCTCTCTTCTCTGTCTAGGACACCAATAATTCTTATATTTGTATGCTTTGTTTTGTCTACCGTTTTCCTGAGATCCAATTAAAATTTTTCCATTCTTTTTGCCAATTGCTGTTTTGAGTGTTTGAAGTCAGTTATCCTGTCCTCTATATTGCTTATTCTTTCTTCTGTCTCTTCAAATCTGCTGTTGTGTGCCTCTAGTATATTTTTTATTTGGTCAACAAAGTCTTTAATCTCTGTGATATCTGCTTTTTTTCTGTTAATTCTTTCAAATTCCTCTTTGTGCTCTTCTATTGTCTTCTTGATTTCCTTTATGTCTTTAACCATCCCTCTTATTTTATTAATTAGAGTTATATGAACATCTTTGTTTAGTTCTTCCAATGTCTGTGTCTCCCCTGTTGTTTTAATTTGGGCTTTAGGCTGGGCTGTATCTGTCTGCATTGTGATATGCTTAGTGATCTTCTGTTGTTTTCGTCGCATGTAAATATCTTGATTGATTTACTTTGGGAGTTGATTTCCTTGAGTAGTCTAAAGCTTTGTGTTTGCAAGACGGATGTGTAGTTGGGGATGTTATGCTGGTGCTTGTGACTGTGGGTGCCCAGAGTCCAGGGAGGTTGTAGCTGTGTGGGTGCACAGATCTTAGGGCCTAACCCTGGTGTGCACTGGTGTAGGGCACAGGGCCCTTTGTGCACATTTGCATAGCTACGGTGGCAGGTTGGCTCATGCTTTCATGGGCTGGGGGCAGATGTGACTAACTGCGTAGGTCAGTGCTTTCTCAGCTGGGAAGCTTGACTGAGGGCCATGTGCATGCACAGGTCTAGGAGTGCCATAAACTGATGTTCCTAGAGCTGGGACGCATGACTAAGGGCGGTGTGCATGTGCAGGCCTAGGAGTGCCATAAACTTTTGTTCTTAAAGCTGAAGGATGTGATTGGGGGCTGAGAGCATGAGCACATCTAGGAGTGCTGTAAACTAATGCATGTCGCTTAGGGGGATGGGGTGAGACTGTGGGACATTATGGGCAGGGGGTGGGCGTAGGCTTGGTATGGAGGTTTGAGCCTGCAGCCTTTATGTGCTGGCAACAGCCTGCAGGGAGCAGGGAGGAGTAGGTAGTGCTCTGGAGGGGTGCAGGAAAGGTGGGTTGGACTGTACTTGGGGTGGGTGTGTGGGGTAGGTACATGGGCCAGGTGTTGGTGGGGTGAGGGGTTTAGAGCATGGGGAGTGCGAGCAGGTGACTGGGTTCAGGTGCGTGGAGTACGGGGTGAGTTGCAGGTCATGCGCTGGTGAGGGTAGTACATTCAGGGAATGTGGCTTGGCTTACTTCCTGGTCTCTGTCTCAGTCCATGCACTCCTGTGGGCTCCGTACTTCTTTAACAGGACCGGTTTTCTGCTTCTCAGTTCCTCAGCTTTTGCAATTAGGGCCACCCTATGTGATGCAGAAGGCTCTCCTAGGTCAGTTGCAGTCTTAAATTGCCATTCTAGTCACCCTCCCATCCCTTCTCTATCTTTTCCTTGGAGCAGGGCTGAACTCGATCTATCTTATTCAGCCATTTTCCTAGAACCTCCAATTCTTTTTTAAAGATGCCAGGCCCAGGCTTATCCTTGGGAGTCAGGTCCCATGTTGCCAGAAAGATTTACACCCCTGGGAGTCATGTCTCACATAGGGATTCTGGGTGAGTGTGTGTGTGGGGGCAGTGAGTTTCCCTGCTGAGTTGGCTTAGAGATAGAGGCTGCATCTGAGCAATAGGAAGTTCTCTGGGGGTGACTCTTAGGCCTAATTGTAAATAGGCTTTCTTCTCCTTTGCAGGAATAAGTTTCATAGGAGCAAACCCCGAGATCATGGGCTCAGCCTATTGAATTGGTTGTCTCCACTGCTTGCAGTAGTATCAGGAATTCCCCAGATGGGGAAGTTTAATATTTCATTTCACACTTCTCCCCAGTCCCCCAAGAGGACTTTGCAAATACTTTTTAACCTCTGCCCAAATTGCTCTGGGATGTAACAGGGCATCACACTAACCAGTACCAACTGGCAAGATCTCATGCCCTATTCAAGAGTCCATGTAATTATGGTGTTCATATATATTGACCATATGAATTCAATTAGATAATGTGCTACCCAAAATATAAATTTTGCACCAAATAAACATCTCTTCCTTGGGTCTCACACAGAAGTTCAAGTTTTGAAATATGGGGCATAACATCCTTTACCCTGTATTCTGATTTACCTTAGTCCTATCCAGATCAGCTTCATTCTTATCTCTTTTCTAAGTCTGATCCCTTTTTCAACTTTTTTGACAGATGCCTTATGGGGTAATGCTAGCTTTCATAGCTTCAGAGCTCTGATTCCAAATCTCAGTTGTCACATAAATACCTGAAGTTTCAGGGAACAATCAGGTTATATACAAATATCTCAGTATCTTAGAATTTAGAAGTAACAGTCATAACTTGAGAATAGATGTTACAATTTAGGACCCTTTGTAATAGGCCCCAATCTGATAACCCATGCTCTTGACTTCAGTTCTGTGAGTTTGTATATTACAGTTGGTTTATATGAGTGAGGCATGATAATATTTGTCTTTTTGTTTCTGACATGTCTTTCAACATACTATAGTGTCCTCAAGTTTCATTCACCTAGTTGCATGCCTCACAACTTCATTCCTTTTTGCAGTCATTCAGAAGTCCATTGTATGTATACACCACAGTTCCCCCTTGCATTCCTCAGTCGTTGTACCCTTAGGCCCCCTTGACCCATTGCAACTCTCGAACACTGCTGTCATCAACACCAGTGTGCAAATGTCTGTGTCCCACTCTCAGTTCCTCTAGGTATATCTAGGAACAGGGTTTCAATATTATATGGCAACCCCTAGCCTCCAGTGGAAACCATCACACTGCGCTCCAGAGGGGCTGCACCTCTCAGCTTCCCTATCAACAGTGAATAGGTACATCTCTTTCTCCACATTTTCTCCAATACTTGTTTCTCTCTGTTCATTTTTAAATACGTTTATTCACTCATCATATAATTCAACCTAAGTAAAAACAGTCAATGGTTCCTGATATAATTACATAACCATGCCTTCGACATCACAATCTATATGAAGACATCTCCTTTTCTTCTGCAAAGAATTCCATAACCCTCCCTCATATCCCCAGCTTGTGGATATTTAGTTTTGGCAAAATGTCTTTGTTACATTCAGTGGAAACCTATTTACAGTGTTATTATTGACTGTAGACCCTAGCTTGCATTGATTGTATTTTTTCCTGTATACCATCCCATTTTCAACACCTTGCAGTGTTGACATTCATTTGTTCTCCCTTATGAAAAATGCCCTTATATTTGTACATTTAATCATCATTATTGTCCACTCTAGGCATTCCTAAGTTATACTGTCTCAGTCTTTATCCTCTAGCTTTCCATATATGCCCCCAGCCTTTCTCCCTCAACCATACTCACATTCGGCTTCATTCAGTGTACTTATATTATTGTACTGCCATCAGTTAGTGTTGTGCTATCCATTTCTGAATTTTTACAGTTAATTCTGTTGCACATTCTATACTCTTTCAGCACTAAATGCCCAATCTCTACCCTTTTTCTATCTCTTGATAACCTGTGTCCTTAACTCTAACTCTCACAGTTTCCTCATTAATGTTAATTCATATTAGTGAGACCATACAGTATTTGTCTTTTTGTTCCTGGCTAATTTCATTCAACATAATGTCCTCAGGGTTCATTCTTGTTGTTAAAAGCTTCCTGGTGTTACTCTGCCTTACAGCTGCATAATATTCCACCATGTGTATATACCACAGCTTGTTTAGCCACTCGTCCATTGATGGACATTTGAACTGTTTCCATCTCTTGGCAGTTCTAAAAATACTGTGATGACCATGGGTGTGCAAATGTCCATTTGCGTCCTTGCCTTCAGTTCCTCTGAATGTTTACCTAGTAATGGATTGCTGGATCATATGGTAGTTCTATACTTAGCTTCCTGAGGAACTGCCAAACTGCTCTCCAGAGTGGTAGCACCATTTTACATTCTCACCAACATGAATAAGTATGCCTCTTTCTCCACATCCTCTCCAGCACTTGCTGTTTTCTGTTGTTTTTTTTTTAAATAATGGCCATTCTAGAGCTCTCATTGTGGTTTTGATTTGCATTTCCCTGATAGTCAATGAAGTTGAATGTCTTTTCATATGCCTTTTAATCATTTGTATTTCCTCTTCTGAAAAGTTTCTGCTCATGTCTTTTACCCATTTTTTTAATTGGGTTGTTTGTCTTTTTGTTATTGAGTTCTAGAATCTCTTTATATATTCTGGATATAAAACTGTTATTTGATATATGGTTTCAAAATATTGTCACCCATTGCCTAGACTGCTTTTTTACTTTCCTGGCAAAGTTCTTTGATGCACAAAAGTGTTTAATTTGAGGAAATCCCCTTTATCTGTTTCTTCTTTCATTGCAAATGCTTTTGGTGTAAACTCTAGGAAACCATCTCCTATCATGAGATTTATAAGATACTTTCCTACATTTTCTTCTAAAATTTTTATGTCTTAGCTCTGATGTTTAGGTCTTTCATCCATTTTGAGTTAATTTTGGTGTAGGGTGTGAGATATGGATTCTTTATCATTCTTTTGCATATGGATGTCCAGTTCTCTGAACAAACTCTATTTAAGAGGCTGTTCAGTCCCACTTGGGTTGGCTTGATTACTTTATCAAATTGACATTTTATCATTGTTACATTCAATGGAAGCATATTACAACGTTATTGTTGACTGTAGACCCTGAAAAGTTTAGGAGGCGAAAGGGTGAGAAAGAAGAAAGGTAGACCAGGAAATTTAAAGTGGGGGGCGGGGGGGCGGTTATTTCTGCGTTCCTGGGCAGAACTCACCAAACCCAAGATGGAGGGAGGTGAGTGTGCCCATGGGCTTCGGCATGGGCAGCTTTTAAGGATGGAGGTCAGGTGACGTCTGGAAGGGGCAGTTCCTTAGTTCCAGAAGTCAGGTTGGGAGGGGCGACACAGCCTCCACAGCTCCAGTTGCAGTGCCCCTCCCCATTCCCCCGGCCTAACATTCCAGGCTTTTTGTGATAATAGGGCGCCAAGATCTTTCTGGCTACTTCCTGCTTTAATAGGGCGGCGTGGGGTTATAGGCTGGAACTGTCATAGCCAGGGGAATGGGGAGGCTGGCTGTAGAAATCTGGTGAGGAAGGCAGGTGATGATAATGATGCAGGCGCATTTAGTTGACTGCTACCTGGGATAGGTCCTTCATGCGTCCCTGAAGGAAGTTGAGGAGGCCAGGAGCTAGGACGAAAAAGAGACAGATTAGGATAACTGGTCCTAGTAGCAGGAGGAGCCATGTCACCAGAGGAGAAGAAAACCAGCTTAAGGCAGAGTTGGTTCCTTGTTTTCTGTGGTAGAGATAGTCTCTTAGTTTGTTTAGGGTTTGAATATTTTGTTCCACCAGACCCGACTCATTGACATGAAGGAACTATCCCGGGTTTCGGCACCAGATGAAAGGTTTAGGAGGTGAAAGGGTGAGAAAGAAGAAAGGAAATTTAAAGTGTGTAGGGGGGTATTTCTGTGCTCCCATGTAGAACTCACCAAACCCAAGATGGAGGGAGGTGAGTGCGCCCGCGGGCTTCTGCACGGGCAGCTTTTAAGGATGGAGGTCAGGTGACGTCTGGAAGGGGCAGTTCATTAGTTCCAGAAGTCAGGTTAGGAGGGGCGACACAGTCTCCACAGCTCCAGTTGCAGTGCCCTTCCCCATTCCCCCGACCTAACAGATCCTACCTTGCATTGATTGTATTTTTTTTCTGTATACCATCCCATTTTCAACACCTTGAAGTGTTGACATTCATTTGTTCTCCCTCATGAAAAACATCCTTATATTTATACATTTAATCATCATCATTGTCCACTCTAGGCATTCCTAAGTTATACTGTCTCAGACTTTATCCTCTAGCTTTCCATATATGTGCCCAGCCCTTCAAAGGTCAATTGTCCATAGATGAGAGGGTCTATATTTGAACCCTGAATTTGATTCCATTTGTCAGTATACCTATTTTTATGTCAGTACCATGCTGTTTTGACCACTGTAGCTTCATAGTATGCTTTAAAATCAGGTAGTGTGAGACCTCCTACTTCATTTTTCTCTCTCAAGATATTTTTAGCTATGTGGAGCACACTGCCCTTCCAAATAAATTTGGTTATTGTTTTTTCTATTTCTGCAAAGTAAGTTGTTGGTATTTTAATTGGTATTACATTGAATCTATAAATCAATTTGGGTAAAATTGACATCTTAACTACATTTAGTCTTAACAATCTATGACCACAGTATACCCTTCCATTTATTTAGGTCTTCCATGATTTCTTTTAGCAATTTATTGTAATTTTCTGTGCATAGTCTTTTGTGTCTGTAGTTAAGTTTATTCCTAAATATTTTATTATTTTGATTATTAGTATAAATGGAATTTTTTTCTTCATCATCTCCTCAGATTGCTCATTACTAATGTATAGAAACACTATTGAGTTTTGGGTATTGCTCTTGTATCCTGCCACTTTGCTGTACTTATTTGCTGTACTTAAGCTCTACTAGCTTAGCTGTGGATTTTTCAGGATTTTAGATACATGATCTCATGTCATCTGAAAACAGTGAGAGTTTTACTTCTTCCTTTCCAATTTTGATATCTTTTATTTATTTTTATTTTTTTTTACATGGGCAGGCACTGGGAAGCGAACCCAGGTCTCCAGCATGGCAGGCTAGAACTCTGCCTGCAGAGCCACCATGGCTTCCCTTTTCTTTTTGTTGTCTACTTGTTCTGGCTAGAACTTTCAGCACAGTGTTGAATAACAGTGGTGACAGTGGGCATCCTTGTCTTGTCCTGATCTTAGAGGGAAAGTTTTCAGTCTTTCCCCATTGACAATGGTGTTGGCTGTGGGTTTTTCATATATTCCCTTTATCATGTTGAGTAATTTCCCTTCTGTTCCTATCCTTTCAAGTGTTTTTATCAAGAAAGGATGTTGAATTTTATCAGATGCTTTTTCTCCATCAATCAAGATAATCATGTTTTTCTCTCTCTCTCTTTTTTTATCACGGTTTATTAGTTAGGATTCTCTAGAAAGACAGAATCAACAGGGAACACTCACAAATATAAAATTTATAAAAGTGTCTCACGTGACAATGCAGGGTCCAAAATCCACAGGGCAGGCTGTGAAGCCAACGATTCCGATGGAGGGTCTGGACGAAGTCCACAGGAGAGGCTCACCAGCCAAAGCAGGAAGAGAACCTGTCTCTTCTGAATCCTCCTTAAAAGGCTTCCAGTGATCAGATTCAGCATCACTCATTGCAGAAGACCTCCCCTTGACTGATTACAAATGGAATCAGCTATGGATGCAGCTAACGTGCTCAGGATTTAATTCTGTGAAATGTCCTCTTTGCAACAGACAGATGTTCTATCCATTGATGAGAGCAGGGAGTTGAAGTCTCTAGCTATTCTGGTAGAAGTGTCTCCTTCACCCTTCAGTATTGTCAGTGTTTGTCTCATGTATTTTGGAGTACTCTGGCTCAGTGCATATGTATTTATGATTGTTATGTCTTCTTGTTGAATTGTTCCTTTTATTAATACATAGTGTTCTTCTTTCTGTCTTTTAATTGCCTTACATTTGAAGTCTAATTTGTCAGATTTTAGTGTAGCTACCCCCTGCCTTTTCTGGTTTTTGTTTGTGTAAAATCTTTTTCCAGCCTTTCACTTTCAATCTGTTTTTGTCCTTGGGTCTAAAGTATGTCTCCTATAGACAGCACATAAATGAGTCCTGTTTTTTAATCCATTTTCCCAGTCTGTGTCTTTTGATTGTGGAGTTTAATCCTTTAAAATTTAATGTTATTACTGTAAAGACGGTACTTTTTTCTACCATTTTGTCTTTTGCATTTTATGTGTCGTATCTTTTTTCCCTCTTTTTACCTTTACTGATAATCTTCATTAGTACACTCTTCTCCAGACCTTTCTCTCACATCTTTTTCTGTCCACCTCTAGTTCTCCTTTTAGTATTTCATGTAGAGCTGGTGTCTTAGTCACAAATTCTCTGTGACTGTTTCTCTGAAAATATTTTAATCTCCCCTTCATTTTTTTTATGGCTACTATATAAAAAATGGAAAATTACGAATGTTAGAGAGGATGTGGAGAAATAGGAACACTCATTTATTGTTGGCGGGAATACAAAATGATTCAGCCACTGTGGAAGATAGTTTGGCATTTCCTCAAAAAGTTAAGTGTAGAATTACCATATGACTCCATAATCCCACATCTATATATATATATATATACTCAAAATTAAAAACAGAGACTAGAACAGATATCTGCGCATCGAGGTTCATAAAGGCATCATTCACACTTGCCAAAAGATGGAAGCAACACAAATGTCCATCAACCAATGAATGGCTAAACAAAATGTGGCATGTATACACAATGGAATATTATTCTGCCATGTAAGGGATGAAGTTCAAATACATGCAGCAACCTCATGAACCCTGAAGACATCATGTTGAATGAGATAAGCTTTTGTCCTAAAAGGCTAAATACGCTATAATCTCACTGGTATAAAATAATTATAATATGCAAATTGATAGAATCAGAATCTAGAATTTTGTTGACCAGGGACTGGGTGGGGTGGAAAATGGGTAGTTAATGCAGACAATTTCTGTTTGGGATGATGGAAAAATTTTAATAATGGATGGTCGTGAAGATGGTGTGGCATTAACGTAATTTACAGCACCAAAAAATGTATTTTTGAATGTGAAAAAATTCAAGCATCACATGTTTGAAGGGTTGCATAGGAGCAATAATTTTTCTCATGCTGTATTGGATATTTGTCTTTCCATACTGTTCCTGATTTAAAATGATTTATCTGGGCGGGCCACAGTGGCTCAGCAGGCAGAGTTTTCACCTGCCATGCCAGAGACCCAGGTTCAATTCCCAGTTCCTGCCCATGCAAAATAAATAAATAAATAAAAATGATTTATCCCTTACCCAACTGTCATCGTTTTTCACCAGTTCAATTACCTTATTGCTTTTACTTTTATTTTCAGTGAAATATGTGTATCTTCCTACCAGTGCTTTTAATACTCTTAGAGATTTTTCATATCACAAATGATAGGATTAATTATTATCATCGAGTAGGACAACAGCATACATACCACAGACAAACCAGCAATAAAATTACCGTGCACAACTGCTGAAACCCTCTGTTGTTTGTGTGCAGAAATTAAAAAACTTTAGTTTTGCCTGTTAAAAGTCTGTAGGTTGAGAAGTGTATGAGGAAGGAGAATTGCACGTTCTCTGCAATTCATTTGTGAAGGACAGTTTTGCTGGGTATAGAATTATTGATTGGTAGTTGTTCTCTTTTAGAATCTTAAATATATCATACGACTGCCTTCTTGCTTCCATGGTTTCTGCTGAGAAACCCACACATAGTCTTATAGAGCCTGTATGTGATGGATTGTTTCTCTCTTTGTCTTTGATATTTGACAGTCTGTAAGTGGAGTAGGTCTATTTGGATCTATTCTTTTTGGGCATGCTGCATTTCTTGGCTCTATAATTTTATGTCTTTCATAAGAGATGGGAAATTTTCTGTGATTATTACCTCTATCAGTCTTTCTGCTCCTTTTCCCTTCTCTTTTCCTTCTGGGACATCCATAACTTGTATATTTGTGTTATCATGTTGCCGTTCAGTTCCCTGAGACCCTACTCATATTTTTCCATTCTTTTCCCCTATCTTTTCTTTTGTGTGTAGGACTTCAAAAGTCCTGTCCTCAACTTCACTCATCCTTTCTTCTGCCTCTTCAAATCTACTGTTGTAGGTGTCCCTTGTGTTTTTCATCTAGAACGTCTGTTGTGCCCTTCATTTGCATAAGTGCTGTGATTTGTTTTTTCAAACTTTTGAGTTCTTTCTGTTGCTCCAATGTCTTCTTTATATCTTTTATCTCTTTTGCCATATCTTCCCTCAACTCATTAATTAGATTTTTGATGAGATTTTGCATGTCTGTTCAAATATCCTGAATTAGTTGTTTCAACTCCCGTATGTCATTTGAAGTGTTGGTTTGTTCCTTTGGCTAGGTCAGATCTTCGATTTTCTCAGTATGACTCATTATTTTTTGCTGGCTTTTAGGCCTTTGATTTCCTTAATTAGTTTCTTCTGAAAGTTGTTTTTACTCTTTTACCTAGGATTTTCTTGTTGAATAGCTTTGTTCTCTATCTGTTCTTTGGCATTCAGTTCAACTTATTCTAGACCTCTAGCATAGGTTCTGTTTAACTGATCAGAATTTTTCAACTCTTATTTTTCTGTTTCTTGCCCTGCCTATATGGAGCCATTTTTTTTGAGGAGAGTTTCTTCAGATGTGATTGACCCCAGTCAGATTTTCCCAGACCAGACAGGCCCACATCTCAGGAGAGAGTTGCCAGTATCAGGTTTCTCCGAGGGTGAGACTCAGCGGTTGTCAGACTTTCTGTGTTTTTCCTTTCCTGCCCAGCATGTGAGACCTGTCTACCCAGAGCTTCCCACCAGGGTAGAGTGATGTGGCACCTTTAATTTCTGCAGCCTCTCCCTGCCAACATGTGGTTGAGACCTCTGTCTACCTCTGAGGTAGAATGCTGGCTTGGGTTGCTTTTGTTTTCTAGCCCCTGCGGCCTGAATTCCCTGAAGGAGGTCTATCACTTGAGCTGGAACCTGTCCCCCACCTTTTCTTAGGGAAGATACAGCCTTTAGGGAATTGTCCTCATTCACCTGACTATTTACTTTGTCTCTCAGACATGCCTTAATTCCACCTTTACTTGGGGCGGTGCTGAAGCCTGAGAGTGCTTGCAGTTCTATCTAATGGGGTGTTAAGAAGTTAAAAAAAAAAAAAAGATCAATAAAAGCCTTTTCAGAGCCAGACTTCTGCACCCCAAGTTTGCCAATTAAGAGGTGGAATTGGTATGTAACTCTATGTGCCCCCTTTTCTTGGGGTCCAGCCTTTTTCCAGTATTTTGTGCTGTCCAACTCAAAGAGCATCTTTTTTTTTTTTTTTTTGTCAGCCTTGCTCCCTCTGCTTGGGTGTGGGGTTAGGATATCCTGGTTCCTTTAGTGCTTACTTCAGGTTTATCTGTTCTTGGGGCCCGTTTTCAGCAATCAAAATTTGTTAATTAATTCTGCAGTTAGAGCCTTGTTGAGCTGATTCCTTGCTACTGGTAAAGTCTGTTTCCTCCCACCTTGGGAAATCAGCTTGCTGTGCCCATGGGGGAGGGGCGCCAGCCTCCACAGCTTGGGAAACTTACAGTTCTTTGAGGGATCTCAGCTGTTCCAGATTGGTGTAAGATGTGTGTCCAGTCACTGGTGTCCCCACAACAGTTATTCTGTACAGTTCCTTGTTATTTACTAGCTGCTCTGGAGGACAAATTCTCTAGTGTATTTCTAATTTCATCTGTAGTGTCTTTCATTTCCATTAGATCTGGGGTTTTTTCTTTGTATGCTTTCAGTTTCTTCTTTATGCTCATCTACTGTTGTTTTAATATCCTTTATCTCTTTAGTCATCTCCTTGCATTGATTAAGGAGATTTGTTTGAAAATCTTTGATTTGTTGTTCCAATTTCTGTGTGCCATCTGACTTTTAATTTGTTACTTTAATGGAGCCGTATCTTCTCATCTTTTAATATGCCTTCAGATTTTTTGCTGCTATCTGGTCATCTAATTATCTTGATGGCTTTATTCTTTTTTTTTTTACATGGGCAGGCACCGGGAATCGAACCCGGGTCCTCTGGCATGGCAGGCAAGCGTTCTTGCTGCTGAGCCACCGTGGCCCGCCCGATGGCTTTATTCTTGAAGGTTGGTTTCTCTCTCTTGTCTTAGACTTTGTTGTTGATTGAGTTTGTATTAAGACTCTTCTTTCACTGTTGAACTGTCAGTATATCCAGCCAAAACAGGACCAGGTACTCATGCAGGAGTCATAGATCACATCCAAGGGGCCCTGGAGAGAATTTGGAAAGATTTAGAAAAGCCCTTCCTATATTTTATTCTGTCACCAGGTTGCACTTTCTGGCCTAGCCAGCAGATGGTGCTCTTTAGCTGCCTATGCTCCTCAACCCTACAGAGGCAGGCTGTTAATGGCTTTTTGCCAGATCAAACCGTGTTTGGTATCGTTTGACTGGGAGAGGCTGAAACTACAGGGTCCATGTTCTAACTTCACCAGCCAGTATCTGGCTCTGTCTTGGGCTGTATCCCCCTTTGCATTTGTGGTGGAGGACTCCTGCATCCATTCCATTTCACAGCCACCCTGCAGGCAAGGATCAGGCCACCCACCACTGTTTCCCTCCTTGGGGATGGGTACTAGGAGCTGCAGATGGAATTATTCACAGTCTCCAGACACAGTTTCTCAGTCTCTTTTTCCCACATTTCCCTGGGCATTGTGCTGACTGCCCATGGTCACTGGATCCCCAGACAGTTTATTTGGACAGTTTCCTCCTGGGTACTTACTGCTTTTGGGAGAGATGTGGGTCTGCTGCACCCTGCCTAATCCTCCCTTTTGGAAGCTCCTCCCCTATTTGTTTTTAAAAGTTCACTCTAACTGCTCTGTAGAGAATGGCCAGAGTGCAGGCGGGGAAACCAGTAAATAGAGGCTATTGCAGTAGTCCAAGTGACAAGTGACAGTGGCTTAGATGAGGACAGCACCAAAGGAGATTGGAGAGAAATGGGTAACTCAAGATAGAGTATGGAAGAGGTGCCTCTGGGGCTCACTTAAGGTATTGAAGGTGGGGGCTGAAAGAAAGGAAAGATTTTCGAAGATGACTTTCAGGTTTCTGGTTTGATAGATAAGCATTCCATTAATTGAGACAGTGAAGACTAAAATAGAGATTTGGAAGGAAGATCTGGCATTCTCTTCGGATTTTGCTCAGTTTGAAATGTGAAATGTCTGTGAGACATTAAAGAGTCAAGTAGGTATTTGGATGTGTGAAGTTGGGGTTCAGAGGTGAAGCTTAGGCATTGTTGTCATAAAGCTCATATTTAAAGCTATGGGAATTGAAGAGATCACCGAGGGAAAAAATATATATAGAGAAAAGGGCCCAGGAATGGACATAAATATCACAAGTTTGTGCTCAAAGGCAGAATCTGACTTGCACATGGTTTTGTTTTTTTTGTTTTTTTAATCTGCTACCACCAAAGAAAAAGAGGTGATAAAACATCCTTATGCATATTCTCTGAAGATCTTTTATAGACTTCTAAACTGTTTACTTAGAAACTAATGGGGCATCTGGCTGAGAGATGACAGATCATAACTGTTTTTCAAATAAATTAAAACTTAGTTTAACAGAAAACTATCAGAAGAAATCAATATAAAGTATTTTTTAAAGCTAACACTTTCTCATACTAAAATATTAAATGATAAATTTTAAAGTAAAGATGATATAAACAGCAATTTCTTATTTATGAACACAGAACATAAATTCTTTACTATGGGCCCAAACATTGCTTTAGGTGCTTTACGTGTTATTAACCTTCACAGCAACCCTATTAAGTGAGTTCTATTAATGTCTTCTTTGTAAAGGTAGAGAAACTGAGGCACTGGAGAGGTTAAATATCGATCTGGTAGCCTTGAGACTGGAATCCAGCAGCCTGGCTCCACCTTGCATAAACTACCACAAATTATGAAAGGGAAGAAGACAAACCTTTTCTGAGTAAAATTTTGCAATAGGAACAATATTCTGTATACACATGGTTTTAATTTAAAATTTAACCATGTTTTAAATTAGTTGTCATTTTAAAAATTGCAACATTTCACATAAAAATCCAGATATCTGCCTTCTCTCAGAGGATTAGAAGATCCAGCATCACTAAGCCTGTATCCTGCATGGTAAATAATCAGCCTGCTGTATTCCCCTTTAGTTCTCTGTCCAGTTGGCCACATCTACACTGCTCCTTATTTTTCTTTCACCTAGCCTGCTTTACTCAAGTGCCTCTCTGGGCATTTGAATTTATGGCCCCTGATTTAGATATTATGATAGAAGGAATCAACAAAGTAATCTAATTAAGTAGCAACTAATTAATAGGGTATCACAGAAAACTAGTTTTAATTAATAAATGCTACTAACAGATTAAGTAAGATGAATACAGAAAAAGGCTGTTTAAGTGGTATGAATGAATTGAGGAATGGGTGAGAGAATAGTGAGGAAGTGGGAGCAGTCCTTTTGAGAACTCATAAAAGTGAAGAGGTACAGGTAAATGAAGCAAAGGTATGGGTTTTGGTGTTATTAGAGAATATATGAACAGTTCATTAGAAAGGTAGAGTTTGGTACAGGAGAGGAAGGTGATAAAGTGAAGATCTTTAGATGAGAGCAGATGGTTTCCCAGTTCACAAGGGCAGGGATTGAGAGACATGCTGCTTCAGGGACGGAGGGAATGAGAGGATTAGTCCTGATGTGGATACAATACAGAATATTAACACACAGAAGTGGGAACAGCAGTGTTCACACAGAAATATTTTAGACTAAATATTTAGACTAAATATAGATTTAGTTAGACTTAAATTAGATTGGAATTTAATTTGTAAAAATCTGATAAGTTTTTATAAGGAAGGTGTAATAATCGTAAGTACAGTCTTATACTACTGAGAGAGATAAAAAATATTATTTTACATTTTACGGTGAGAAACTGAGGCTCAGACATATGAAGTGGATTTAAGTTAAGGTTGCCCATTCAGCAGAACTGGGACTTGAACCCAAGTCATCTTGAGTCCTAGTCTTACTCTCTTCTTGACGTACCAGCATCTATAGTTATGTTTTTTGAAGTCTGTCTAAATTAACTAATCACGTACTTTAATTTTAAGGGAACATTAGTTGCTCTTTGCCAGAGCTTTCTGGTTGGAAGAATGTGCTTAAGCTAAATATGTACATCACCTTTATAGTTCAGAATTTAAAAAGGAAAAAAGAGGTACCAAACTGATATGGAGATTTTTCCTTGACAGCCTTGTTATAACCACTTTAAATGTGTTCCGTTTAGATAAAGATAAAATTGAACATCTGCAGAATATTTTCCTTTTAATCTTTTCCTGAATTTAATAATAAAACCTGAAATCATACCTTGCCTTCATTTTTTTCTTCTCATATAATGAAAATATGTCTGATTCTTAAATATGTCTGTATTTGCACTTCCAGCTTTTGAACTGACTTTATTTGGTACCTCTGGTTTTGTCTTTGATTCACGGTCTTAAAACAAAATGGTCCACTCTTAAGTTTGGGATCATCCCTCACTTGTTAAAGTTTATTTATTAAAGAAGTAGATTTTGGAGAATAGTTTCAAAAGTACCTATATCTCGTCATCTTGTGAAGAGAATTTTATGGTCAACCTTAAATTACACCTTAATTTTCATGATGAGGTTCATAAATAAAAGTTTTTGCTGAAAACATCATACAGTTATTGCCAACTATAGTGGGATTTTTATTGCTCTTTTGCTTTTACGACTTGTTTATTTTACAGCAAGAAGGGTTTTTACAATTTATAAATATATATACACATGGTTGCTAAAAATTTTTTTGCTATCAAAGTTCGGAGACCACTTCTTTAGACATTTTCCCATCTTATACCCAGAGTGATAATTTTTTTAATGCACAACTGATCATGTTAATCCCTATATATGTATGTATATAGGTATTTATATATACATATGTAAGTACATACATATTTGTGTATATGTGTGTGTATTTTTTTTTTAACAACTTTGCTTAGGCATTAGGATAAAGTCGATGTCAACCAAATTTTAACATGGCTTTAAAAGCACTAATCTAGCTGCTATTAGATTACCATTCCAGCCTCATCATGGGAGCTCTGCTCCAACATTGCCCATGGTCTCAGCAAGCTCTTTCAGTTGTTTGAAAGCACTATCTTTCCTTTTACTCTGGATGATCCTACTACATAGAATGAGCTCGCTCTCTTTTTTTTATCCTTCACCTTTTTAGTTCCCAATTTCTTTTTCACATCCTGGTTTAGGACAGCAGCTTTTACTAGCGGCTCAGTTTTATTGAGTTTATTCTAAGCATTTAAAATAGTTTTTAAAGAAACAACAGTAGTAATAGTTGTTCTCCTTTCCTCCTCCTCCTCTAGCCTTATTTCTGATAACTGGCATTAAAACTCATTGAAATGTCTTTTTGTCTTCTCAAGTCACTCTGGCCACCCTTCCTCCCCATAAGAATTTCATGCTAATTGTTTTTTCTTTTGTTTGTTTTAATTTCAGTGGTAGGAATGGGATCCTGGTGCTTCCACATGACTCTGAAATATGAAATGCAGGTTAGTAATCACAAAATTACTAAATGCTTATTTCTTTTAATCCAGAGGCACTTCAAATTTGAGAAAAGAGCCCATAGCTAGAGGATAGTATTGAGACAAAATAATGAAAAAAACTAAAAATAGAATTTGAAATCTTTGGAGTTTTTTTTTTTTTTTTAACCTCAGGCCAAATGATCCAAATTGACTAAGTGAAGTAAATAAAAAAAGCAAAAACAGATAAATTGTCCACAGAAAAAACAAGTTGATAGCAGTATTACTTATTTTTAATAAATATTTTTATTGTCAAATTTTAACAAACAAACATTCTTGACATACAAACATTCTATACATGGTGTACAATCAAGGGCTCACAATATCATCATTTGGGCAATAAGAGTGTCCAAATTAAGGCATCCAGGAAAGATACCTTGGTTCAAGAAGGCCAATAATGTTTGGGATTTTTCTCTGCTGGAAGGGTACATAGTGATGTCTGCTAATTTTCTCTCCAGGCTTCTTCAATGGCTTCCCCAGGGCTCTTTCCATCCTGCTGGCTCTGTCCTGGTGGCTCTAAGGCTTTTCCCCAAAATGGTTCCCTCTTAAAGGGGTCTAGTAAGCGAGCCCACCTTGGATGGGTGGAGATGCATCTCCATGGAAAACATCTAATCAAAAGTTTCCACCCACAGTTGGGTGGGTCACATCTCCATGGGAACAATAAAAGAGATTCCACCCAGCAATATTGAATGTAGATTAAAGGACATGACTTTTCTGAGGTACATAATAGCTTCATACTGGTACAGAGGATGACCCAGTGTAGAGAGACACAGCCTGAGGGGTCATGGAGAAGATCCACATGGGGGTGTGCTCCAGCGCAGGGTGGTGGAGCCTGAGATGGCTGAGGAGGATGTCCACATAGGAGAGTAGTCCAGTGCAGGGTGTCAGAGCCTAACGACAGGTGAAGCAGATGTTCACATAGCAGGGCAGCCTAGGGGAGGGTGTCAGGAACCAGAATAAACAGTGTGTCTATGCAGAAAGGAAAGCACAGCATAGAATAAAGAGTGTGTCCATACAAGTGGAGGACATGGTTTGGCACAAGGTTGGAATCTCAGCAGTTTGGGGAGGGCAGTGCCATGCCATTTTGTGCTGAATGTGAGAGCCTGCAAGAATAAGGATGGCTTCTACGTGGTGAATGGCCCAGTGCAGGATATAGAAGCATGGGTGGGATGAGGAAACTATTCAAATGGTCATTGGCAGCAGCCCAGAATAGAATGTTGGAGCCTGTGAGTTGAGGAGGGTATTTCTTGGGAGTTGGAGCAATGGCAGTATTGGGATGTTGGTTGCATACTGGGGAATTGATCAAATAAGTAAATATTTTATAAGATAATGGGAGCATGGTTTGACAATGGTATTGTAAATATGGAAAGGTGAAAACTAGAATGAACTCTGTGATGAATTGAGTTGGAGGTATCTGTGTGAACTCATGTTTTCAAAATATATAGAAATATAGATGTAAAGATGTATGTGGTATGCATGCATACATGTGTATACATATATGTACATATGCATATGTTCACACACTTACACACACACACACACGCATATATATATACATACACATATATTCATTAGCTCTGTTCATCAGAAAACCTGAGCAGGGAATACCAAAACCAAAGATCACACCTGGCATCCAAGTCTTGATTTCTAAAATTCATTCTCCTTTAAAGGAACCAATACTGATTCCAAAATTTGGTCAGACAAAGGGCAATATGATCCTGCAACATGTATTTGTGCCAGAAAGAATGGAAGTACTCAAATAATAATGGAGAGATGTAAAGGGACACCAAAGCCAACTTGAAGAGGTTCCCACTGGCCAATGTGGGACAATTTGAGCATCAAAATAACTGATAGCAAGGGACTGCGACAGCTATAATACAGCGCATTGAATAAGCTCGGAAATCATGAGTCCATACTAAGGTAATAGATGATATAAGTGAAACAGTGAATAAATATAAATAAATGAATGGCATTTTTACGTAGTTTCAATGTACCTCCCCACAAAATAGTTTTAAAGGGTATAAAAGTAACTTTACAGTAGAGAAGCCTAGAAGATGATACCTTAATACAGCCATCAAAAAGAATATCATTATACTGGGACAAATCAAAATTATGTGTCATCTAATAGGATACATTAATAAACTAGGATCGCTTCTCTTATTTTCTTGACAAAGATTCATAATCTGAATCTAATTCTATGGAAACATCAGGCAATACCAAATTGATGGACACTTTACAAAATCATGGGCCTGTAATCTTCAGAAGTGTCAAGATCATAAAAATCAAAGAAAAACTGAGGAACTGTTCCAGACTGAGGGAGACTAAAAGACATGACAACTAAATACAATGTGTAATTCTGGACTAGAATGGGGAGGGGTATGGATTCTTTGTGGAAGAAAAGGAAATGTCTTTATATAGATTATGGCCTTTATATAGAAGGCATGGCTATTTACTTAGGTTGGATTGTATGATGTGTGAATTAAACTGTTTAAAAATGAACAGAGAGAAACACGTGCTAGAGAAAATGTGGAGAAAGAGATGTACCTATTTACTGTCGGTAGGGAAATGAGAGATACAGCCCCTTGGAGGGCAATGTGGTGGTTCCACAGGAGGCTAGGAGTGGGGTTGCCATATGATCCTGAAACCCCGTTCTTCAGTATTTACCTGGAGGAGCTGAGTGTGGGGACATGAATGGACATCCGCACACTGGTGTTTATGCAGCAGTGTTCGTGATTCACAATGGATGAAGGTGGCCTAAGGGTGCAATGACTGAGGAAAGGAAGGGGGAACTGTGCTGTATACATAAAATGGACGACTGAGAGGCTGCAGGATGAAATGAGGTTGTGAGGCATGCAACTAGGTGAATGAACCTTAAGGACTGTATGTTGAATGAAATGTCAGAAACAAAAAGGCAAATATTATATACCTCACTCATATGGACTAAATATAATATAAAAACTTGGTGAATTGAAGTTGAGAGCATGGTTATCAGGTTGGGGCCTATTGTAAAGGGTCCTAGATTGTAAACTCTTAACAGCAGTCACATATATTCGGGAATTGTAACTGTTATTTCTAAATTCTGAGATACTGAACTATTTGTTTATAACCTGGTCATTCCCTGAAACTTTGGGTATTTATGTGACACCTGAGACTTGAAGTTGGAGCTCTGAGGCTCCGAAAGTTAGCACTACCCCATAGAGGGACTGCTTAAAAAGTTGAAAAAGGGATCAGAGTTCGACTAGACATATGAATGAAGTTGAACTGGATAGGACTGGGGTAGATGAAAATACGGGGTAAAGGATGATATCATCCATATTTTAAAACTTCAACTTCTGTGTGCGACCAAAGGGAGAAATGTTTATTTTGTGCAAAATTTATAATTTGGGTAGTGCATTACCTAACTTACTTATATGGTCAGTTAAGTTAAACACCATAAGTACATGGAATCTTGAATAGGGTGCGAGATCTTGTTGGTCTGTTGAATTTAATGTAATGCCCCGAAATATCCCAGAGAATTTTGGGTGGTGAATAAAGAAGTGTTTGCAAAGTTCCTTTGGGGACTGGGGAGAAGGGAGGAAAATGTCAACTTCCCCATTTGGAGAATTCTGATATTTTTGCAGGCAGTGGAAAACAACCAAATCAATAGTCTGAACCCTCGATCTTGGGGTTTGCCCCTATGAAATTTATTGCTGCAAAGGAGAAACTAAGCCTACTTATAATTATGCTTAAGAGTCACCCCCAAAGAACCTCTTTTTTTGCTTAGATGTAGCCTCTCTCTAAACCAGCTCAGCAGGTGAACTCCCTGCCTCCCTGCTATGTGGGACATGACTCCCAGGGGTGTAAATCTCCTGGGATTAGCTGGGATAGAACTCCTGGGATTTGCTGGGACCTGGCATCATGGGATTGAGAAGGTCTTCTTGACCAAAAGGAGGAAGAGAAAAATGAGACAAAATAACGCTTCAGTGGCTGAGATATTTTAAGAGAGGTTATCCTGGAGGTTATTATGCATTATATAAATATCCCTTTTTAGTTTATGGTGTATTGGATTAGCTGGAGGGAAGTACCTAAAATGGTTGAGCTGTGTTTCAGTAGCCTTGATTCTTGAAGATGACTGTATAATGATACAGCTTTTACAGTGTGACTGTGTGATTGTGAAAACCTTGTGTCTAATGTTCCTTTTATCTAAGGTATGGACAGATGAATAAAAAATATGGATAAAATAAACAATAGGGGGATAAAGGGTAAAATAAAATGGGTAGATTGACATACTAGTGGTCAATGAAAGGGAGGGGTATGGTGTATGGGATGTATGAGTTTTATCTTTTTCATTTCTTTTTCTGAAGTAATGTAAATGTTCTAAAAATGATTATGGTGATGAATATACTACTATGTGATGATATTGTAAGCCATCTGATTGTACACCATGTATGGACTGTATGTGTGTGAAGATTTGTCAATAAAACTATTTTTAAAAAAGACATGACAGGGCAGTACAAGGGTAGCTTGGTGGTAGAATTCTCGTCTGATATGTGGGAGACCTGGTTCGACTCCTGGAGCCTGCTCATGCCAAATAAAAAATAAAAAAACAAAACAAAAAAGCACCTTCCTTTTGGATAGTGCAATGATGGCTCAGTGGCAGAATTCTCACCTGCCGTGCCAGAGACTTGGGTTCGATTCCCGGAGCCTTCCCATGGCATAACAACTAAATACAATGTGTAATTCTGGACTGGATCCTTTGATGGGTGTGTGTGCTTTATATTTGTATTTATGATATTATTGATAAACTCAGCAAAACTTGAATGGGAAAAAAATTTTTAATTAAAAAAAAAACTTGAATGGGGTCCAGGAATTACATGATGGTAATAAACCAATACTAATTTCCTGATTTTGTTGGTTGAGTTGTGGATATGTAGGTCTGTACCTTTTTTTAGGTACAATTCATGTATCATAAAATTCACCCTTTTACAGTGTGTAATTCAGTGATTTTTAAAATATTTTCACAGAGTTTTGCAACTGTCACCATGACAGTTGCAAACATTCTCATCGCTTTAAAGAGGAACTCCATATCCATTAGCAGTCCCTCCCCAATAACCTCCACCCCCGGTCCTTGACCACCCTTAATCATCTTTCTGTCTTTATGGGTTTAAATGGACATTTCATATAAATGGAATCATACAATATATGGCCTTTTTTGTGACTGGCTTCTTTGATTTAGCATGATGTTTTCAGGAGTCATCCATGTCGTAGCATGGAATACTTCATTCCTTTAATGGCTGAATGCTATTTCATTGTATGGATATACCACATTCTGTTCATTTATCAATTGAAGGGCATTTGGATTGATTCCACATTTTGACTATAATGAATAATGCTGTTATGAACATTCACATGGGTGGACATATGTTTTCATTTTCTTGGATATATACCAAGGAGTGAAATTGCTGGATCATATGATCATTCAATGCTTAACTTTTTTACATTCCTATTAGCAATTTCTCCACATCCCTGCCAACTCCTGTTATTGTCCATCTTTTTGATTAGTGGTTTTGAAATGGTACCTCATTATTTTTCATCTTTTTGAGTAGTGGTTTTGATTTGCATTTCTCTAATGACTAATAATATTGAGCATTATTTCATGTGCTTGTTGGCCCTTTGTATGTCTTCTTAGGAGAAATGTCTGTTCAGGCGTATTGCCCTTTTTTTTTTGCATGAGCAGACATTAGGAATTGAACCTGGATCTCTGGCATGGTAGGCAAGAACTCTGCCTGCTGAGCCACTGTGGCCCACCTGTATTGCCCATTTTTTAATTAGGTAATTTGTCTTTTTATTACTGACTTGCATAAGAGCTCTTTATATTCTAGATACTAGATATCAGATATATGATTTGTAAATATTTTCTTCCGTCCTTTGGGTTTTCTTTTCACTTTCTTAGTAGGGTCCTTTGAAAGAAAATGTTTTATTTTTTCTTAGCTTACTTGTGCTTTGGGTATCACATCTGACAGTCTGTTGCGTAATCCAAGATCAGAAAGCTTTACTCTTATGTTTTCTCCTATGAGTTTTGCACTTTAGCTCTTACATTTAGGTCTTTGATCCATTTTGAGTTAGTTTTATATATGGTGTGAGATAGGGGTCTAACTTCATTCCTTCCCTATTGAATGCTCTTAGCTCCTGTTTTGGTTTGCTAAAGCTGCTGGAATGTAATATACCAGAAATGGATTGGCTTTTTCAGTGGGGACTTATTAGGTTACAGATTTACAGTTCTAAGGCCATGAAAATGTCTAAATTAAGGCATCAAGAGAAAGATACCTTCTCTAGGGAAAGATTTCTGGCATCCATTGTTCCTCTGTCACATAGGAAGCACATGAAGACGTCTGCTGGCCCTTCTCTCCTGGTTCTGGTTTTAAAATGGCTCTCTTAGCTCCTGTGAGTCCTTTTGGTTTCTCCTGGGGTGTTTTCTCTCTCTTTTAGCTTCTTTGAACTCTCTAAATTTCACCTGTAGTTTATCCTCTCACAGAGGTCTCCAGCAAGGGGATTAAGACCCATCTCCATGGAAACAACCCAATCAAAAGGTCCCACCCAATAACAGGTCTGCCCCCACAGGAATGGATTAAGAGAATATGGCCTTTTATGGAGTATATTACATTAAGAATCATGGAATTTTAATATTGGAAGAGTTTTTTTAAATTTAGTCCAACTTACAAATTTTTCAAATGGACAAAAAGGCCAAGAAAGAGGAAGTAACTTGACTAGCAGTTACACCGAAAGTTAGAGACAAGATTAGGGCCCAAATTTCCTGACACTTGGGTCTAATATTCTTTTGTTACAGCTTATCTATTTTAGGACTTGTCTTACGATAATGGTGTTAGGAGTGTAAAAATTTTAAATTTTTAGAGAACCTTTCCTGGGCTTCCTTTTCATTTGTTCAGTCAAATCAACTCATTCCTTTTGGCTCTCAGTGATAATATATGTTTATTGATTCATCTTTAATTTATCCTGCTTTCTCACCTCTATAAATAAGAATTCTCTTGATTCAAATACCATAGTAACTTTTGAATCCATCCATTGCCCCCACCTTAATCCAGGCCACTCTCATCACCAATGCATATTCCTAATTGATCTCCCTGCCTCCCGCATCCATTTATCACCCTGGAACAGGAGTACCCTTCCTAAAAACAAAACTAATTGTTTCATTCTTTGAGCAATATTTACTAGAGCTTATATAAGTGTTAGGAATGAGATATATAAAATGTAGTCAGTCACTGTCCTCCAGATAGTACAGCATTTAAAAAATTTCTTTAATATGTCCCATAGCTCAGGCTCATTAATTTGAACCACAGCTTTACTATCTGACTCTTGCCTGCCTCTCCAGACTCATCTTTAGACAAATTAACTCCCTACCCAAAACTATGGGCTCCTTTACCAGTCATACTTTTCCTAGTTATGGTTTTGAAATAAGGCTTTTATATTTCTGTTACCTAAATTTTAAAATCCAGGCCCTTTTAACATATGCTCTCTTCAATTCTGTTCCTTTAAACAAACAAGCAAGCAACTAGCAGCCAATATCTGGAGTCCAGACCTTTCTTCTGCACTACTAATTGTGCTTCCAATAGCCTGCTTTACATTTCCAGTGAGCTTTCTCACAGGTAATTCAGCTCAACGTATCGAACCTTGTTCTTGTAATTTTCTCTGTTTCCACAATTTCAGTAAACAGTGCTGCCATCAACTGCACTATTCAGGCAAGAAACCTCAGAGTTACCTTGGCACTTTCTGCTCCCTCTATATATCACAGATCACAAACCCCTGTTTATTTTGTTTCCTAAATATTTCTCAAACTTCTTCACTTATGTCCATTCCAAAATCTGCTACCATAATCCAAGCAGTAACTTTCCTAAGCCTGAACTCTGCAGTAATCTCTGAGCTAGTCTTCCCACATCCATTTTTTTTCCCTTTCAGAGCACTTTTTTTTTTTTACATATACCTGATCTGGCAGTTACCACCACCACTACCACCCAGCTTAAACCTTTTCAACGACTTACTATGGCTTTTAAAATAAAATTTAAAATCCCATTTAACCTAAAACATTCTGCATGATCTGTTTGCTACTTATCTTACCAGTCTCATTTCATATCCTTTATCTCCCTCACCAATTAAGCTTCAAGTGTATCGGGCTTTTTTCAGTTCTTCACATTTCCTTCCTAGCACAGGACCTTTGCACATGCTATTTCCTCAGCCTTGGGTTTCAATCTTCTCCCCAACCCCCCTTCATCTTGATTAAATCTGCATATTTTTCAAGTCTCAGTTTATGTGTCACTTCAAGGATTGTTTCCAAAACTTGACTAAATTTATGGTCATGTTACTCTGTACTTTTCCTTCATAGCACTTATTCTAATTATAATTAAATATTACTTGTGCAGTAAACTGTTTAATGTCTCTTTCCGCTATTAGAATGTAAAGTAACATGAGAGCAAAGACTGTGTTATCTCCAGTACCTAGCATAGTGCCTGGCTATTGAGTCAGTGAATAAAAGGACGACAGCAATTATTTCAACTTCCTTTCATAGATGGTACGGATAGGGCTATGAGATAATACAGAGAAAATAGATCTTTTTATACCCTATCATCTATTTGGACAGAAGATCCCAAAAATGGACCCTTAAGTGCCTCAGTAAATTGTGGAAAGATCAAATGGCTACACATATCTTTTGCTAACATTTAAAAACCAAAGTAAAGAAGACAAAATGCAAAATATGTTAATGTCAAGCTAGTAGAGCATAATTTGAAAACTTTAGAGGAGATTTCTGCATGCCATAGAATTTAGGGTAGATTTTGCCACAGCCTATCATGATACTATACCAGATTTTTTTAAATATATAAATATGATTTAAGGGAGAACTTTTGGAGACAACATAATGTAGAAGTATACTCCAGAATCGGTTCAAAATCTGGCTCTGCTACTTATTCTGTAACCTTGAGTAAGTTATTAAATTGTATAATCTCAGTGTTCCTATCTGTGAAAATCTAATAATGTTACTTACTTCAGTTTTGAAAATTAAATGAGATAATGAAGGTGAAACACTTACTTAAGCATAACTCTATGCACAATTGCTGTTATTTTCATTATTGTAATAATTTACCAGAATACCTCATTCATTTTGCATAAGCTGTCTTCTTTCTTTCTAGAATGCCTTTCTCCACCACCCCATTTCATTACTGGCCACCACCTTCTCTAGCTTCTGTGTACCCCTTTTGTTGTAATTATTAGTCTATACTTAATTGCACAGTTTCGTTCCTTCTACCCTGCTAGACTGTGATATCCTTGTGAGCAGTCACCATGTCTTGTCTCTCATTGTGTCCTTAGGTCCTAACATTGCCTGACACAAAATAGACATATTGTTGAAGATTAATTAAATGCATATATAGTTAATAAATAAACTCTGTAGAATTGGTTTGAATATTATAAATTACTTATCTATAATACCTACTATAGTGCCTGCTTATATATGATAGGTATTATAATAACTATTATTACTACTAATAATGTCACTTTTCAGAGATATAAGTTACTTAGACTAGAGAAATTATTTCCCCAGCTGCAATATCTCTTCTTATGCATCTCAGTGGACATTTTATCCATCTAAGGCCCTGCAGGAAGTGAGGAAATGCAAAAGCACTGACAGGATCCACAGAGCTGAAGACGGTGGGCGTCAGTATTTTCTGGAGCACTGACATTGTGGTCTGTGATGCAGGGTGATGTGAGCAGCATTATTACAAGGCTGTCCTCCAGTGACAGAGTCAGGCACCCTGCTGAGGGCTATATCTTAGGGCGTGCGAGTGACTGCACAAGACTGTGCTTGTTAGATCCGTAAACTACGTATGCATACTCAGTGTAAATTAGATTATGGTAAATATATTAGAGAATTAGTAAAGAGGTTAATATGAAGTGACAATATTAATCATTCTCTTTTATTTTATTTGTGTAATAATTGCAGCTCTGTGATTGTTTTTCTTTCTTATAGCTATTGGATGAGCTCCCAATGATTTACAGCTGTTGTATATTTGTGTACTGCATGTAAGTATTTAAAGTTTGAAATTCAGTTATTTGACATATTTTAAGATTTATATATGCTTCATAGTGAATTAATAGTGCTAACTCAGTTATATTATGGGGACATTGTAATAATGTAGAAGATTAAAACTTTTGTGATTTCAATATAGAGTATAAACTCTGGGAAGTTATAATAATGTTATTTATTAACTGTTATGTTCTCAAAACCCTGAAGCCAGTTGAGATAGAATCTGGCTTAATTTGACTTAATTTGCTTTTTAAGTGATGAATGTGTTCAAATTTAGATAAATATTTTATATATTATGCTACAAAAAATGTTAGATGAAGTTTCTGTGTATTATGTGTGATAATTTTCTTACCAGAAATTTATTCTCAAAGTGAAATAAACTTCCACCAGTTGTATAATGGTATGGCATTTTAATACTCTCTTTACTTTGAAAATATCTGTTAAATAATAGATGTTTGTTTCCTTTAAATTCTTCTTATTCGCAAATAAGAATAAATGCTGTCAAGATTATATTCATGTTATTCACAAGCATGGAGGAGAACAATGAGAAAAGCAGCACATAAATCATTACCAATCATTACTTCCTGGACCACATTTTCTTTTACTTCAGTATCAAGTTAATTTGTATTTCCTGAGTGTCAGGGAAAAAAAAAAATCAACCTGGAAAAATAAAAATAATTATAATAAGGACATTCATAAGTGCTAATATTTATTTATCTACCTGGAACTGTCCCAGACTGCTTATTATAAATCATCTCTCGTTCTCACAGTTGTGCAAGAGAAATAGGTATTGTCCCATATTATAGATGAGAGAAGAAGCAAGAGAGATTTAGTAACTTGTCTAAGAACATAAGCAGAGCTTGATGAAGGAGCATGCCAGAAAGTGACATCATGGAAAATGGCAGAGTAGGAACTTTAAGAATGGGTCTCTCCAATGAAACATCCATAAGCTGGCAAAAACTGACAAAATCAATTTTTTTAGAACTCTGGAATCTAATATAAACTTAAAGCAACCAGGGAACTGCTTCATGAAGAAAATAGCAGCTGAATTTTGGTAAGAGAGTGTTGTGGCATTTTTGCCAAGTAGCCTGTTGTCTCCCATTCCTTAGTGCAGTGGTGATGACCAAGGGGATGGTCATCCTGTGTTCCTCGTACAGCTTTCAAGTGTCAGGGGGCTAATACAGACCTTGTTCTTGAAATACTATGATCCTTGGTTGTGTTTTTTAACCTGTCTACTGGTTCCCGGAGGAACCCGCACAGAGACTAACTGTTTTAGTTTGTGAAATGCTGCCAGAATGCAATATTCCAGAAATGGGTTGGCTTTTATAAAGGGGGTTTAAGTTACAAGGTTACACTTATAAGGCCATAAAAATGTCCAAACTAAGTCATCTAGAGAAAGATACCTTTGCTCAAGAAAGGCTGATGGCATGGAATACCTCTGTCAGGTGGAAGGCCTAGGGCTGCAATCTGCTGGTCCTTTGGTTTCTGGTTTTAAACAGCTTCCTCAGGGATGTTTTTTTCTGCATCTCCAAACGTCTCTGTATAGGTGGAGCTTTTTCCAAAATGGTTCCCTCTTAAAGGACTCCAGTAAGCCAATTAAGACCCACCTTGAATGAGCAGAGACATATCTCCATGAAAACCACCTAATCAAAAGGTCCTACCCACAACTGGGCAGGTCACATTTCCATGGAAACAACTTAATCAAAAAGATCCCACCCAAACATAGGTCTGCCCCCACAAGTATGGATTAAGATTGAAAGAATATGGCTTTTCTGGGGTACATAACCATCTCACACCAGCACAATAGCATTTGTTTTGCCAACTCCCCTCAGGCTTTTCAGGTGGGAGCATTGTATATTTTAAGATTTAAAGACATACACTGTCTACCTTCCTGGAACAAGCGCTGGCAGATGAGACAAGCAGCAGATATTTCCAAAAGCCCAGGAAGGAGGAGGCTGAGGTAGAAGTTTCTTGAGGGAATAAGGGTTTAGAAGGACAACCGTATACCAAGGAAAAAGGAGTGCAATGCATATGCACAGGACTGGACATACTCAGAAAAGACCTGAGAAGACCCAAGACTTACCCCCTCTGGTTGACCTGTGGGCTCTGCACAAGAAGATGGTGGTGGTTAAAACAGAGTTGTGAGTTGTCTGGCTTAGCAAAGAAGGAGGGCCACAGCTCGGAGACCAGTGAGAAAAATCATGAGGAAAAATTCATTAGAGGGTTCACAGCAAGAAATAATCAGTGAACTTGAAGATAGGACTATTGTAATTATCCAGTCTGAGGAGCAGAAAGAAAAATTAGTGAATTTTTCTAAGGCACATGTGGGACACCATCAACCGTAACAACAAACATTTTATGGAGTCCCACAAAGAGAAGAGAAAGAGGTGGGAAGAATATTTTGGAAAAATAATGGCTAAAATTTCCCAAATTTGAAAAAAAAAAAAAAAGCATAAATCTACACATTTAAGGGCTCAGTGGATTCCAAGTGGGATAAACTCAAAGGAATCCATGCTGAGACACGTTATAATCAAACTGTCGAAAGGCAAAGAGAGAAGTCTTGAAAGCAGCAAGAGAAAAGTAGCTGTTCACATACAAGGAGTCCATAATAAGATTCACAATGGATTTCTCATCAGAAACCATGGAATCCAGAAGGCAAGCAGGTAATGTATTTAATGTGCTGAAAGACACAGCAACAACAACAAACTGAACCAGGAATTCTATATCTGGCAAAGTTGTCCTTCAAGAATGAGGGAAAAGGTGAGAGGCAATAGCTGTGGCAGTGGTGGTAGTAGAGGCGGCAGCTGTGAGGGGGTTTTGGAAGATGGTGTTGATTAAGGAATCCCATGTGGTTTTGCCATATTCGATTCAGGAATATCGGGTTGGACAGCTTTATTCTGTGGCTGAAGCTAGTAAGAATGAAATTGGTGGTGAAGAAGGAATTGAAGTCTTAAAAAATGAACCTTATGAGAAGGATGGAGAAAAGAGACAGTATACACACAAAATTTATCACCTAAAGAGCAAAGTTCCAGGATTTGTGAGGATGATTGCTCTTGAGGCTTCCTTGGTGCTTCGTAAAAAAGCCTGGGATGCATACCCCTACGTAGAACAATTGTAATGAATGAATATATTAAAGATGATTTCTTCTTTAAAATTGAAATATGGCACAAACCAGACTTGGGAACATTAGAAAATGGACATGGTTTAGATCCTAACACATGGAAAAATGTCAAAATCATCCACATAGATATTGCAGATTGAAGTCACGTTGAGCCAGCAGACTACAAAACTGATCAAGATCCAGCATTATTCTACTCAGTAAAGACCAAGAGAGGCCCTTTGGGATCCAACTGGAAGAAGGAGCTGGCAAACAACCCAGACTGCCCTAAGATGTGTGCCTATAAGCTGGTGACCATCAAATTCAGGTGGTGGGGACTGCAAAGCAAAGTAGAAAACTTCATTCAGAAGCAAGAAAAAAGGATGTTTATGAACTTTCATCGTCAGCTTTTTTGTTGGATTGACAAGTGGATTGATCTGACGATGGAAGACATTAGAAGAATGGAAGATGAAACTCAGAAAGAACTAGAAACAGTGTGTAAGAAGGGTTCCATTTGAGGCACATCAGCTGCTAATGTCTAGATCAGGGTCAGAGACAATATCAAACTGTTTATATAATCAAGGTCAAGTGAGGGGAACAAGTGCAGCCAGTGATGAGTGAAGAAGAATCTGACCAGTATATTGCAGCATTGACGTTTCTTAGATATGTGCTTTCAATTTTGTACACACATGCAGAGGTTCCAAACCATGTGTGTGTATATATGTATGTGTGAGTGTATCTGTAGCTGTATATAAAATGCATGTAGAGCTGCAGATAAAGATACACACATTTGTGTATATATATATGTACAAACAAACAGACTGAAGGGGGTTAGTACAGTATCTCCAAAGTACTATACTTGTCTTTGGCAAGAATGCAGAGGAAAATATTTTCAATGTATATACCTGGAACAGATTTTAATAATTATCAGGTAATATTGTTAATGGACAAATTGACTGCAACATAATACTAGCTGGTATGTTTCATAAATATCAAGTTGTGGACCTATATATATATATAAAAGGATATATATATATCCTTTTTATTACCTTTTCATTCTTTAAGTCAGTTTTAGAAATTTTTATTTTAGATCCATAAGCAAAAAGACTCCCACAGAAAAATTCATTCTAAATTTTTTGATATCCCACTGAATCTGGGATGTAAACTCTCAGTGTATTTGTAACTATTTGTTTCTGGATGGCCATTATTTTACAGCCAAATTTGATAATATCTATTAGTGAGGGGTAAAGTCACAGGCCAATTTTTACTTGTTTGCCTGGAGGGAAAATCCTTTTAAAACATGTCTGGTTTTTATTGGATTTTTGTATTTTAAATTTCAAATATTTTTCTACATCAAACCTAGCAAAAATGGAGATGAAGCTTTCTGATTTATAATAAACACTATACAATTTTCGGGCACCTGTTAAAAAAAGAAATAAATTCTTAATAATATTGTAGGCTATGTAGAAGAAAGTGGATGTATAGCACTTCCATGGAGTCTTGTTTCTAAAATGACTGTTTTCTTAAATTGCAGCTTGGAAATTATGCAAATGGTCTAGATTCCTCACAGCTTACACCATAGGATATAGTGATGATGTTTTGCTCTTTTCATGTTGAAATACACTTTAAGGGTAGGTGGGGGGAATGCTGACTTTGATATAGGAAAAAAGAAACAGCAAAAGCTTGCCTGCCTGTGGTTCGGGGGCCCTGCCGAGGGACTGGAGTGCCTCCACCCTTTTGATGTGCTCTGAAGTAGAAGGCCCATGGGGACAAATCCTGGATTGGCGTTACACAAATGCCAGAATGCTGGTGAGAAGCTGTTGCCTTTTTGAGGGGTAGGGTTGGAGTGGGAGTAATCCTTTTAAAAAGGCAACAATAGCTAGGTAAGTTGTTTTTTTTAAATCAGCTTTCTCTGTCCAAATGCAGCTTTTCCCCTGTCAGTCCTGGAAGCTTGAGTAGAATGATTTTGTGTAAGCCTTCAGGTCACAAACTGTCTTCTTTAACTTCTCGTCCCTCCTAAAATATGCCAGCCCCTGTAGTCAAATCACATTAGTAATCTGATGTGCTGACAGCCACCCATCCCTGAGTCTCGTTTTTCCACATGTCTGATGTCCCCACTGATTGTAGTGGCTCAGGTAGGGTGTTTTGGATCCCTACCATACGTGCGAGGCCCTGTTGTCCTCAGCCACAAATCCCACATCTCACATGTCCTCTGTGTACTCAGGATAAGAGACTTAGGCTAACTTTATGGGCACTGTTGTAAGATAGATTCTGTCAAAGCTTAATCATTGTCTGCAAAGTATGTGGGGGAGGAGGATTATTGCTAATTCTGTAAAATAGAGTCTAATCCTCTCTTTTTAATAAACTTAATTCTCCTGGCATCTGTAATATCATTAGGAGCTCGGGTGTGCATGAAAACAAGAGGCCAGCACATGGATTTTAATGTTTATCTAACAACTGTGGAGATTTGAGGGAATGTGCAGTGAATGTAAAAGACCTAGTTTACTTGGCAATCTCTTGTGCAAATTACAGTAAAACAAAGTAAATGAAATTTAAACAAAAAATAAATTTGATCACAAAATGCCAAAAAAAAAGAATGAAGGAAAAATTAGGGCATTTCTAGATAAACAAAATCATAAGAAGTTTATTGCCTGTAAATTTTGCCTAAAAGAAATGTTCAAGGGAATTCTTCAAGTTAAAATGTGAAAACTTAAGATAGTAACTCTGAGCTATACAAAAAAATAAAATAAAGAATTCCAGTAAAGACAACTACATAGGTAAATATAAAAGCCAGTATTATTATATTTTAGTTGGTAACTCTTCTCTTTATTTCCTGCATGGTTTAAAAGACAAATCCATAAAAAATTATATATCTGTGTTCATAAGCACAGAATGTATAAAGATGTAATTTGTGAAAACTATAACATAAAGGGGAGGGGAGGAAGTTTGTATAGGAGCAGAGTTTTTGTATGGAAGATAAGTTGGTATCACTTGAATCTAGATTGTTATAAATTTACGATGTTAATTTAACCTCTAGAAAATATCCAAAAAGTATACCCAGAAAAGATATGAGAAGGGATCAAAATAATACATTCAAAAAATTAAACACACATGCATAAAAAAAATGGTAAAGGGCAAACCGGGGACAAAGAAGGCATAAGTCATACAGAAGACTAACAGCAAAACAAGAAGTAAGTCTTTCCTTATTAATAATTACTTTAAATCTAAATGGGTTAAACTCTCCAACCAAAGGCAGAGATTGGCAGATGCATTTAAAAAGCAAACATCTAACTAAATGCTATCTACAAGAGATTCACTTTAGATCCAAAGATACGAAGAGTTGAAGGCAAAAGCATGCAAATAGTAGGCAAAAGAGAGCTGGCAGTGGCTATACTAATATAGACAAAATAGTTAAGTCAAAAGCTGTTAGAAGAGACAAGAAGGACATTAGGTATTGATTAAAGGGTGAATTCATGAAGAAGACATAACAATTATAAACATTATATACATCAAATAGTAGAACACCAAAATATATGTCAGAATTCACAGATTTGAAGGAAGAAATACACAGTTCTACAATAATAATTGAAGACTTTAATACCCCACTTTCAGTAATAGATAGAATATCTAGACCCAATATCAACAAAGAAATAGTGGATTTGAACAATGCTGTTAACCAACTTATCTAACATATATGAAACACTTTGACTAACAACAGCAGAATATATAATTTTTTCAAATGCACCTGAAACTTTCTCTAGGATAGATCATATATTAGGCCACAAAACCATTCTAGAACAAATTTTAAAAGATTGAAATCATGTATCTTTTCCTTCTGCAATAGAATGAAACTAGAAACCAATAACAGAAGGAAAACTGGAAAATTCAGAAATAGAAATTAAACAACACACTCTTCTTAATGGGTCAAAGAAGAAATCACCAAAGAAATGAGAAAATATTTAGAGAAGAATGAAAATGAAACCACAACATACCAAAACTTGTGAAATGCAGTAAAGGCAGTGCTTAGAGTGAAAATTATAGCTCTAAATGCCTACATTAAAAAGAAGATCTCAAATCAATAACCTAACACCTTGAGGAAATAGAAAAAGAAGAGAAAATTAAATCCAAACTGAACAGAAGGAAGGAAATTATAAACATTAGAGTTGTAATAAATGAATAAAGTACAGAAAAATAATATACTCAGTAAAACCAAAAGATGGTTCTTTGAAAAGAGAAACAAAATTGACAAATCTTTAGCTAGACTAATCAAGAAAAAAGGGAAGGAAAAAGCAAATCACTAAAATCAGAAATGAAAATGAGGACAATATACCTACCTTCTAGAATAAATAAGGATCATAAAAGAATACTGTGAATAATTGTATGCCAATAGATTACAAAACCTAGATAATGGACAAAATCTTAGAAACACACAAATTACTACTATGTACTCAGTAAGAAATAGAAAAATCTGAATAGAACTATATTGTAAATAGATGAACCAATAGTCAAAACCTCCCAACAAAGAAAGGTCCAGGACTTTTTTTTCATATTACCCTGAAACCTAAGTCAGACAAAGATACCACGTAGAAAAAAAGAAAACAAAAACAAAAACACAGAGATCAGTATTCCATATGAACATAGATGCAAAAATCCTCAACAAAATACTAGCAAATCAAATAAGGATTATATGTCCCAACTAGGATTTATCCCAGGAATACAAAGGTGGTTAAGCATAAGAAAATCAATTAGTGTAATATACCACATTAGTAGAACAAGGGATCAGAATACATGATTATCTCAATTAAGAGAAAGCAGTTGACAAAATCTGATACAATTTCTTGTTATAAACACTGAGAAGACTAGGAATAGAAGATTCCTTCATCAATATGATGGAGGGCATACATGAAAAACCCATAGCTAATATCATATTCAGTGCTAAAAGACTTAAAGCTTTTCCCCTAAATTCAGGGACAAAACAAGGATGCCCATATTCACTACTGCTGCTCAGCATTGTACTGGATGTTCTAGCCAGAGCAATTAGGCAAAATAAGTAAGTAAGTAAAAAAATAAATAAATAAGAGGCATCCACATTGGAAAGGAAGAAGTAAACTATCTCTGTTGGTAGATGACATGGTTATATATATAGAAAATCCCAAAGAATCCACAAGATAACTGCTTCATCAATATTAAAATGTTTGTGCATCAAAGGACATTATCATGAAAGTGAAAAGACACCTCCAGAATGGAGGGAAATATTTGCAAATCATATATCTGATAAAGGTTCTGTATCCAGAACATATATTAGAATATGTAAAGAACTCTTACAACTCAAAAGGACAGTTAAAACCCAATTTAAATTGGGCAAAGAAGTTGAAAGATATACAAATAGCTCAAGAGACCATGAAAAGATGTTGATCATTACCCATTAAGGAAATGCAAATCAAAACCACAATAAGGTAGCACTTCACACCCACTGTGAAGGCTGGAATTTAAAAAGTTGGAAATTATAAATATTAGGATATGGAGAAACTGGGACCCTTATATATTAACTGTCAAAAAAGTTTGACAGTTCCTCAGAAAGTTAAACATAGAATGACCATATGACCCAATATCCCACTCCTAAGTATACAGCCAAAATAATTGGAAACAGGTACTCAAACAAATTTATGTACACACATATTCACAGCAGCAGCATTCACAATAGCCAAAAATGCTGTGTCCATCAATGGATGAATGGATAAACAGATTGTGTTATATACATAGATGGAATATTACTCAGCCATAAAAAGGCAATGCTTCAACATGGATGAACCTTGAAAACATTATGCTAAGTGAAAGAAGGCTAACACAAAAGGTCACATATTGTATGATTCCATTTATATGAAATATCTAGAATAGATAATCAATAGAGATGGAAAGCAGATTGTCATTGTCTAGGATTGGGAGGAGGAGAGACTAGGTGCAACTGCTTAATGGGTACAAGGTTTTCTTTTGGGGTGATCAAACTATTTTGGAAGTAGATAGAGGTAGTGCTTTCACCGCATCATGAGTGTACTAAATGTCACTGAATTGTTTACTTCAAAATTGTTTACTAAAAATTGGCAGCAACTTTTCTTTGTTAGTGACATAAAATGATGTATTTTAAAAGCCATGATGTCTTCTTAGATGCAATAAAATATATTATTTGCCACTTTACAGGTGAAGAAACTGAAGCTTAGAGAATTTGAGTAACTTGCCCAAGAGCAAGGATGTGATCCCCATTTTTTTATTCTAAAGTTCATGCTCTAAACTAGCGTACTATACTGCTTCCCACCACGTGGAAACAATAGATTTTAAAACTTTAATTCATTCAGCACTTATTCAGTATCTACTATGAGTTAGACACCAACCCAGAAACGCTGGGGATAGAAAGATGAGTAAAATAACTTTTAATGTGACAATTAGGGACTGTAGATATCAGTGTAATTAAGTAAAATTTTCAGCTGCATAAAACTTTTAATGGAGTCTAAACCAAAAATGGTTCATTTTATGTCATATGAATTTTACCTCAATGTTTTAAAAGTATGATTTTTTAAAAAAAGTTACCTTGCCCAGGTAACTAATCTGTGTAAAATATCCCTGGAAATATATCATGATGGAGAAAATTACAATTGTCAAAACTCCTCTGAAGGAGAGATTGGAAGAAAACTTTCTTAGACTGTTTGGGAATGTGGTGTGACCGTAAAAACAGATCTTTTCATGTGCTAACAGGCCATTTGTATATCTTGTCTTATGAAATATCTCTTCCTTTTTTTTCCTTTCTTTGTTTAAGCATCACAGGCACATGTGGTTTTTTTTATTTTTGAGAGTCCTTGTTTTCCAGGCAATTATATTTTAGGGGAAGTTATTTACAAGTTATTTCTAAACTCAGCTTCTATTGATATTTTGATCTTTGAAGTAAAATTCATTTTGATTTGGTTTCCATATATCCCTTGTTGGCATGTGATTAAGCCGTTTATCGTTGTGGCTCTACCCCGTCCCTAACTCCGAAATGGAGTTCTCCCACTTGTTCAGCTCTTTGCTCAGTCATTTATATAGCATATTCAATTTGAATCAGCTTCAGAAAGTTATTCCTCTATTTGTCCTAGGAAGTCACTTTATTTTTCTTATTTTATTTAAATTATGACTCATTTTTATGTTAAACATTTCCTCCTTTTTAAAAAAACAGAATTTAGAAAGAAGGAATCTAGCATCTCTTCTGGCTGTGTTAGTCTTCCATCTGCAATCATATGATTTAATTATTTCCATTAAGTTCTTTGCAAATCTTTTATATTTTTTATTCTTTTCATTTTCAAAATGATTTGTATACAGATCACCACAATTATATTCATAGTAACCCTATGTAAGCAGGGTAATAATTTTATTTGCATTTCATTTAGGGATTAAATTATAAAACTGAAGTTCACATAATCTGGATGACTTGTCCCAAGTTAACAGCTAGTACACTAGTTAAGACAGCATTAATATAAGCCAAGCCCTCTATCTTGGAGCTTGTCTTTACGAAACTTATTTCTGCAAAGGAGAAGCTAAACCTACTTATAATTATGCCTAAGAGTCACTCCCAGAGAACCTCTTTCATTGCTCAGATGTGGCCTCTCTCTCTAAGCCAACTCTGCAAATAAATTCACTACTCTCCCCACTATGTGGGACATGACTACCAGGGATGAGCCTGGCCCCGGCATTATGGGACTGAGAAAGCCTTCTTGACCAAAAGGGGGAAGAGAGAAATGAAACAAAATAAAGTTTCATTGGCTAAGAGAGTTCAAATAGAGTCAAGAGGTCATTCTGGAGGTATTCTTATGCATTATATAGATATTCCTTTTTAGTTTCTAGGGTATTAGAATAGCTAGAAGAAATACCTGAAACTGTTGAACTGCTTGCTATCCAGTAGCCTTTATTCTTGATGAGGATTGTATAACTACATAGATTTCACAGTGTGACCATGTGATTTTGAAAACTTTGACTGACACTTCCTTTGTCCGGTGTATGAACAGATAAGTAAGAAAATAAAAACAAAAAATAAATAAGTAACAGTGGAGGATGAGAGATATGGAATGTTTTGAATGTTCTGTTTTATTTTTTATTTTTGGAGTAATGAAAATGTTCTAAAATTGATTGTGGTGATGAATGCACAATGATATAATACTGTGAGCCATTGATTGTATACTTTGATGATTATATGGTATGTGAATATATCTCAATATAATTGCATTTAAAAGACAGTATTAATTGTTGCTAAATTGTTTCTATTATTGCTGCCATCATTATATACTCTAGCATAGGCAGCGGCATAAGGTAGGAAGCAGAACAGCATAAAGATTAAGAACAGAGGCTTTGGGTCAGACAGTTTCAAATACTGGCACCATCATTTACTAATTCTCTGACACTGGGAAAGTCATTTAACCTTTCTGATCTTAGTTTCCTGTGTTGTAAAGTGGAATAATTTCTATCTCATAAAATTGGGGCAATTAGATTTGAAAAACTATATATTGGTTTTAAATGACAGGGTTTGGTACACTGATAAGTAGCTCTTGTTATCATGATTGTTGTTATTTACTAGGTAGAAGAAAAAAGGAACTTATTTATTGAGCCTCTACTATGTGCCAAATATTTCATCAGTCATCTTTCTAGGTGGATTAAATCACCCCCATTCTCATAGATAAAGAAACTGGAGACAAGGAGGTTTAACTAACTTACATGTTAACACATTAAGTGGAATTCAAACATAGGTATTTTTTTTACCCCAGAACCTATGTTCATTCTAGTATGTCAGTAAATAAGGGGTTGTATTTCCTATAAGTAGAGATTTCCTTATACACTTGTTCAATCCATGAACATTAAGTATTTAAATTCAAACCATCTTTGAAAGAAATGTAAGATCAGTTTGTAATAAAACATTGTAATTGCAACAAAATGTCCTTGCATACTATCTTCATCTCCTATACGTGTCCTTGCATACTATCTTCATCTCCTATACGTTTCCAGAGAATTGAAACTAAAAGTATGAATAATTAAGGCATCAGCATGAATTCAAAGTTCTAATTGGCCAAACCTAGATCTTAACATTCAGTTGTCTCTACTCTTGGGCTGCCTATTCTAATAAAGAATATAAGGAACAGGTGTACCTCATTTTATAGGATTTAAAAATCCAGGATTAAGTCACCATTTAGCAACCATGATAGTAATAATTAATTTCAGGGAAAAAATTACCAAATGACAGTGAAAGTTTGTTGAGAAATAGAATACTTATTGTCATTTATCTCCCACAGATGACTTTTTAATTAAAATTTGGGAAAATAATTTTACGTGAGAAACCTGGTAGACAGCACCTTAACTATATAATTAAAGTTAACATCACTTCTGCCGAACTCATCACTTCTGCCAAAAAGTGAAACTAACCAAAATTGTGGGATGTCCTCCACAATAATTGGTCTGTATTCTTCAAAATTAAGAGGATACTATGAAAAATTATATGGCAACAAATTAGATAACCTAGATGAAATGGAAAAATTCCTAGAAACACACAAACTGCTGTCACTGATTAAAGAAGAAATAGATGATCTCAGCAGACTAGTAACAAGTAAAGAGACTGAATTAGTACTCAGAAGCCTCCCAACAAAGAAAAGCTCAGGACCAGATGATTTCACTGGTGAATTGCACTAAACGTACCAAGAAGAATTAACACCAAGAAGAATTACTAACTATATAACTCAAACTCTTTCAAAAAATTGAAGATAAAGGAACACTTCCTGCCTGATTCTATGAGGCCACCATCACTTTGATACCAAAACCAAATAAAGGTATCACAAATAAGGAAATTGCGGACCAATATTCCTCATGAATATAGATGCAAAAATCCTCAACAAAATACAAGCAAACTGAATCCAGTAGCACAGTAAAAGAGTTAGACACTACGATCAAGTGGAATTTATCCCAGGAATGAGAGGATTCAACATAAAATTAATCAGTTTAATACACTGCAATAATAGAACGAAGGAAAAAAAACCAAAGACATGATCTTCTCAACTGACATAGAAAAGGCATTTGACAAAGTCTGCCACCCCTTCTTCGCATAAACACTCAGAAAATAGGAATAGAAGGAAACATCCCTAGCATGATAAAGGGCACATCTAAAAAACCCACCACTAACGTCATACTCAATGGTATGAGACAGAATGCTTAACTCCTAAAATTAGGAACAAGACCACCATTCCCACTGACACCACTGTTATTCATCATTATACTGGAAGTTCTAGTGAGGGTACATAGGCAAGCAAAAGAAATAATTGTTATCCAGGTTGGAAAGAAAGAAGTAAAAATGTGCCTGCTTTCAGATGGCACGATCAAATATATATGATCCGGAAAAACTGACAACAAAACTACTGGAGCTAATAAGCAAATTAAGCAAAGTGGCAGGGTATGAGATCAACTTGCAAAAGTCAGAGGTGTTTCCATACAATAATAAAGAACAGTCTGAGCAACTATTCAGTTTACAATAGCAACTAAAACAATCAAATATCTAGGAATAAATTTAACCAAGAATGTAAAGAATTTGTACATGAAAAACTACAAACATTGCTGAAAGAAGCCTACATAAATGAAAGATCATTCCATATTCATGAACTTGAAGGCTAAATATTATTAAGATGTTGATTCTGTCCAAAGCAATTTACAGAATCAGTGCAATCCCAATAAAAATTACAACAACCTTCTTTTCAGAAATAGAAAAAACAGTCATTAATTTCACATGAAAGGGGCCCAAAAGCCAAAAACTCTTGAAAAAGAACAGTTGGAGGGCTCATACCTCCGAATTTGAAAACTTATCTACAAAGCTACAATAATCAAAACAGCATGTTACTGGCACAACGACAGACATATTAGACCAATGGAATGGAATTGAGAGTTCACATAAACCCTCACATCTATGGCCAATTGATTTTTGGCAAGGATATCCCATTCAATCAATGGGGAAAGAGTAATCTCTTCAACAAATGGTTCTGGTAAACTTGAATATCCAGAAAGAATGAAAGTGGATCTCTACCTCATACCATATACAAAAATCAACTCAAAATGGATTAACATCCTAAATATAAGAACCAAGACTACAAAACTCCTAGAAGAAAACAGAAACATCTTCAAGGATGTTTAACACAAGACCTTTGTATTAGGCAATGGTTTCTTAGACTTTAAACCAAAAGTACAAACAAACAAAAAACATAACTGAGATTTCATTAAAATTAAGAACTTTTGTGTATCAAAAGACTTTATCAAGAAAATAAACAGACAATGTACAAAATAGGAGAAGATATTAAAACCTAGACTATATAGAAAACTCTTACAACTCAACAAGAAAAAGACAACCCAATTTAAAAACAAGCAAAAGACCTGAATAGACCGTTCTCCAAAGAAGATATACAAATGGCCAACAAGTACATGAAAAGATATTCAACATCATTAGCGATTAGGGAAATACAAATCAAAATCACAATAAGATACCATTTCAGGACCACTAAAATGGCTTCTATTAAAAAAATGAAAATAGTAAATATTGATTAGGATGTGGAGGAATAGGAAACCTGTATATTGTTGATGGGAATGTAAAAAAAAAGTAGCAGCTGTGGAAAACAATTTGGCTGAATAAATAAATAAAAATAATAACAAAGACTATCTAAATGACCAATAAAGATGAAAAGGTGCTCAACTCATTTAGTTATCAGGGAAATGCAAATTAGCCACAGTATAACAGTACTTACTGCCTGTCTACCATAATGAATAAAATTAAGAACATAGGCATACAAGGTGTTGGATATGAAGCAACAGGAAATCTCATACATCACTGGTGGGCATGTGTATTGGTACAACCACTTAAGTAAACCATTTGGCAGTATTTACTAAAGCTGAATATATATATCTCACTTTTGACTCAGCAATTCTACTTATATATATAATATCCAACATAAATGTATAATATATTTGCCAAACGACATATAGAAAACTGTTCATAGTACAATGATATAAATTAGCCCAATTGGAAAATACACTAAAGCCCATCAGTAGTAGAGCAGATAAATAAATTGTGATATATTCACAAAGTGGAGTATTATACATACGATAAGATGAACGTATCACAACTGTATCTAATGATATGGATGAATTTCACTAATATGATGTTGGGTAAAAGGAGCCACGGAACACACATATTATATTATTCTGTTTATATAAAGTTCAAAAAAAGGCAGAGCTACTAACAGCTGTTAGAAGTCAGGATAGTAGTTATTCTTCGAGGGAGGGATAGTGACTGAGAAGGAGGTACAAATGTGGCTTCAGGGATGCTATGTATGGTGTTCTTTTCCTTGATCTTGGTGCTAGTTACATAGATGTACTCACTTTGTGAAAATTCACTGAGAAATGCAGTTAAGATTGTACATTTTTCTGTAATGTCGTTTATATGTCAATAGAGTGTTTTGAAAAAATAGACCTCAATTTAATTAAATGTATTTTACATGTAGTTTTTAGAGAATGTATGGATTGCCTGAATAATGACATAAAATTGGCCAGTATGGTGGTATGTGAGACTAGTTTCTGCCCAAGAACATGTACTTTGAAGGGACTAGACACTAGAAATTATGAAAAATAATTTGCCATAATAAAAATACCATGCTCTTTGAAATCAAGTGGTTCTGGGTTCAAATGCTGAAATCTTAGACAGTTTCTTCATCTGTAAAAATGGAAATCAGGGCGGTGCAATGGTGGCTCAGTGGCCGAATTCTCACCTGCCATGCTGGAGACCCAGGTTTGATTTTCAGTGCTTGCCCATGTAAAAAAAAAAAAAATTAATTTTTAAAAAATGAAAATCATATACCTACTTTGAAGGGTTGTTTTATATATTGCAGATAACTAAGTATAAAGTATTTGGCCTGTTAATAACGGCCTAGAAAATGTTAGTGGATAGTTTTTATTATTAAACGGTAATATTGCCTTCTGTATACTTTTGCTGTTCATTCATAAAATATATAAATTTTAAATATATAAATATGCAAATTTAGAGCTTCTCATTGGCCTAGCTAAGTTAGGTGTCCACTCCTGGTCCATCCAGCCTCTTGCAGACTATAAGCAGTGCAGGTTCTCTGAGAGTATGGTGAGAGAAAATAATGGGTATCCCTAGATCACAGAGGTATGTATGCAAGTGGTAAAGTAACATTCTGTTTGTTTTCCTAGTTATTCTAAAACAAGTTTCTTTTTCCTTCTTTTTTTTTTTAAAGGTTTGAATGTTTCAAGATCAAGAACTCAGTAAACTACCATCTGCTTTTTATATTAGTTCTATTCAGTTTAATAGTAACCACAGTAAGTTATATTTTGTTTCTACTAGGCTAAAAATGTGAGCTAGCTCTTTATGGAGCTTGGCACATTTTTGCTTCCAGTATTTGCTACATGCTATTCAAAATGAAATATTTCTGCAGAAAACTGGAATTTCTCAAAGTTCCTTTATTTTCAGTACATAGCATTTTTTACTGAAACTGAAATAACTTTTTAAAATTTGGTTTTTTTGTAAAAGGGTGGGAAGTAAAAGCAAAAATTAGCAATGAAAAAAATTTTAATCTCATGGATGACTATATTACCTCCTAATTGTTAACAAGAGAGCGGCTCTGTTCACTTGGTCCTAGAATACCTGTCTTAATAGTTAACCTTTTCCTAAAAATTTGATCTTACCCTAGTGATTTTATTCCTCAAGTAATTGCATTTTGAATTAAGTAAACTGAATTTTAATTTAATTCAGCAAACATTTATTGAAAACCTACCACGTCAGACACTAAAAATACAAGAGACTAAGAAGCAGTTGCTATCCTTGAGGAGCTCATTCTAGTAGGGAAGTTAAACATCAAAGGATGATAACTGTAATAATAGAGGTGAAAACTAGTTATACAGTGATGAGAAGATCAATCAAGACTGCTCCTGTGGGTCAAGAAAAGCTTCAGATAGGAGGCACTTGAGCTGGGTTTTAACTGCACAAGGGTGTAGTGACAGAGGCTACTGCATATCCACAGGTATAAAATTACACAACACAGTGATTTAAGTGCTTCCTAGTGTCAGATATTATACCAAGTACTTTCTGTTTATTGTGTCATTAAACCATCATCACCAGTGAAATTGGGAGAGATTTAGTACAGCTGAATCATATGGTAAGTGGAGAGGAATGGAGATACATGAGTCTAGTAAATTAGACAAATTTTAGATTATAAAGACCCTTGTATGCTATGTTTACAAGTTTAGAATTTTATCCTGAAGGCAGTGTGCAGCCATTAAATAAAGAAGAGGAAAACTATAATCAGATATGTATTTCAGAAAGATTACTCTGGTTATGGAGGATAGAGTGGAGGGATATGAGGCTAGACTCAGGGATAACAAGATCTAGAGTCAGGGATTTTTGCATTTGCCTAGGCAAATATGAGACTCAGTCTAAAGAAAAAATAACTGTAAGGAGATATATATATATAATAACAGAATTGTAGACTTGTGACCAACTGAGTGAAGGGGATGGAAATGGAGTAAAAAGAGGGAGTTGTCTAGAATAACTCAGTTGTATGGTCTGGCTGTGAGGATACATGGTATATCCTTACCAAGAACTTGGAGGAAGAGCAGATTTTGCAGGAAAGATAATGAATAGGTTTATGCCCTAGAGTATGGGTAGATGAGTTCAATTTAGAATGCGTGGAGACTGAGGTTCCTGGCATTAATGCTTAGCAGGTAGGCTAGGTGGAAGATGTAGATTTGGTTGTATGAAGGTATTATAGTACTAGAAATACAGGAATAGATGAACTTGTACTGAGATAAATATAAACTAAGATAACTAAAAATACAGACCTGTGGAACACTGACATTTGAAGGTCAGGTGGAGGAAGTGGAGCCAGCAAAGGAGACTGAGAACAAACAAGCAGAGATGTAGAAAAACTAGGAGAGCCTGATATTTCAGAGTGCAGAGATTTCTAATAAGTGAGGAGTAAACTGAAATTAAGATTTGACTCATAAAAGTTGTCAGTTAAAAGAGAAGCAACCTTAATGAAGATACTGTCAAAAGCAGCTTGATAGAGGGAGAAGCTGGATTTTAGTGAGTTGAGAAGGTGAATAGGAGGTTGAAGAGGTCATATACACTGTTTTCTTAAGACTTGACATTATCCTTTGCCTAAACCACATACTTGTTTATAGTGGAGAAATCCTATTTTCGTTGTGAACGGGAGTCTTGTTACCACATAGAAGAAAATAAAGTCCAGAGAGTTTCATTGTCTTGCCCCATCAACCAAGTTTATAGAGAATTGGTGGCATAGTCAAGACTAGATCTTTTTAAGAGATGATTTGAAGTTGGTGAGACCTGAGTTTGATCTACCATCATTGCTTAATAATTGTGGAACCTTGGGCAAATTACTTAATCTCTTTCAGGCTTATTTTTTCTTCATCTGTAAAATGAAGAAAATAATAGTATACATTTTATATTAGTTATGAGAATTATACCTGGCATATAGAAAGGATTACATAATTCAGTTATCTTAAAAAATGTTTTCAAGAGGCATGTCCTATGCATTTCTTCTACTAGTAACAATGGTAATCTAAAAGCATTAATTACATAAAGAGACTTTCAGAGATTAAAAGCTTTCTGTCTTGCTTAGTTTAGTTACAGATGTATGTCTCAAACATCTTACTGTTAAAGCTCTAGGTACTTCAAGGAAATGTAATCTTCTTTTCTAGTAAGACCAGGAGCTTCCTTCAGGAATAAGAAATGTTGCAGCAAATTATATATATATTTTAAAAATTAGCACTACATTAAATGAGGATATAGAGGTATCTAAGCACAATCCTTGCTGACAGTCCTTGCTGACAAAGAGATTATTGTCTTGAGGGGCGAGAAACAAATAAACTGATAAATGCTGTGAAATTTATACCGAGATTGAGGTGCCTAGCATTAATGCCACCTGATGCTTAGCAGGTAGGCTGGGCTGAAGATGTAGATTTGGGAGTATGGAGGTAGTACTATAGCCAGTATAGCTATAGGTAGTACTAGAAATGCGGGGATAGATGAAGTTGTACTGAGATAAATATAGACTAAGGGACAGTTAGAGTAGAAAGGAAGGTGAGTATAGAGGGGAGCTCAGAAAGGGTTTCAAGGAGGTATGGTTTGCTGAATCTCGAAAGATGAGTATTGTCAGGGAGGAAAGATTTCTAGTAAATTACATGGACAATGTAGAACACAGCCATGTTTAAAGATACAGAAGCATGAAACTAGCACAGTTGGGGGAGCCCAGTACTTTCTGGAGTGTAGGATGTATAGGAGGCAAAAGGCAAGCAGGAGTGTTAACAAGGCCCAACAGAAAGACAGAGTCAGATGATTGAAAGCTTTGAATGTCAGGCTATGAAGGTGAATTTTGTCTTATAAGTGATGAGTATCAGTGCAGGCTTATGATTTGAATTTGATTCCTCTGTTCCAATCCATTTAAAAATAGTGCTCCAGGGTACATGGGTGGTTCAGTCGTAGAATGCTTGCATTCCATGTGGGAGACCCGAGTTCAATTCCTGGACCGTGCACCGTCCTCCCCCCCCAAAAAAAAGGAGTGCTCCAAAAGGCCATATGTGCTTACTAAATCTTAAACAGGCATCTAATGTGATCACTTACGTGACTTGGGAGTAAGAGGTTTTTGGAACCAGAAGAAAATGCCAGAAATTTATTTTGAATCTTTTCACTTACTGAGCAACAACTATTATGTTAGACATTTTTACATATTTTAGGTTGTCATCCTTCACCACAATTAGATGAGAAAAATGAGTCTTTGGTTAAATAGGCACGTCATAAGTAAGTGGTAAAGTTTGAAATTTAACTACTGCCTCTAAGTACAGTGTTCTTTCTACTGTAGACAGACTGCTATAGAAATTATCAAAATAACTTCTTCAACCCTCATACCCCATGTCTTTTTGTCTCTCGATGCTGCTGAAGATGCCAAGAGGCCAGAATAGTCCACAGCAGCTCTTGAAACATTTAGTTCATGGCAGGGCTAGAATTGGGGTAGACCCATTTATAGGTACTTGCCCTCCTGTGACATGTCATCTAATCTAATTGCTTTTACATGGCTGGAGTCGTTAAAATAACAGGATAGGGGAAACAGGAGAGGTTTGGGATTTGCAGAATAGTTAGAATGGGTTTTACCCCTTCCATCTTTCTCTGTATTCACATGTGTTTCTTTTAATATTTTGCAGGTTTACCTTAAGGTAAAAGAGCCTATATTCCATCAGGTAATTTTTTTTTAATTATCATACATTTGCTTAATAATATGCCAGCTTTCTGCTTTACTTTTCTAATTAAGTATATGTACATACAATTTTTGAAAATGAAATGGTAAGTGTCCTAGACAATCTTATTGTTTAAAACAGATTGTAAACTCAAGTGCCTTTGGGTAAAGGTAACAGGAATTATAATTGGGACAACCAATGCCCAGATCCAGATGGCTGTATTACTCTCATAAGCAGGTAAAACAACAACAACAACAAAAAAAAAACCAAAAAATCCAGAAAGGATTACAGTCTTTTTATGATATGATGATCTAGAAAAGACAGAACTGAACATTTCTCAAATATTTGCCTCCCAATATATTTAAATAAGTTTATTGAGGTGGAAATTTATTTACATTGAAGGAAGTAAACACAGGAACCTTTGTTGTAGAAAATGAGGACTTAACACAAAGCCAAAGTGAAACAAAGTAGCAAATCTTAAATAAAGATAGCTACTGTTCATTGAGTGCCTACCATGTGCCTGGTGTTATGCTCATTACCACACACATATTTTTTTACTGTTCCTGAAAGTCCTATAAAATAGGGATTACCATCCACATTTTAAGGGAAAGGAGCTCAGAGAAATTAAGTAATTTGTCCTAAGGTTTGATAATTATTAAGGGACAGAGCCAGGGACCAGGTCTGACTCCTGTCACCATTCTTTTAACAAACTAGCTTAAATAAATAGGTAAGTAAAGTAAGCAAGCAAGTACACCTTTCAGAACTATTAAGAAGTCTCCAAGTTTTAGGATATTTTGTGCCTAAAGAAAAAATAAATTTTTAAACTCAAGTTATATAATATTCATCTAACAGGAACTTTTTTTTTTTTTTGGTATAGTATGACATATATCCAAAGCAAAGAAAGATAAAAAGGAATAGTTTTCAAAGCACTCTTCAAAAAGTAATTACTGGATAGATCCCAGAGTTTGCCATGGGCTACCATACCATCATCTCAGATTTTTCCTTCTAGCTGCTCCAGAATATAGGAGACTAGAAGGAATAAATATTTTTTTATCATCACAATCGACTTTTTTCTTTTTTGTGAAAAATAACATATATACAAAAAAAAATGTCAAAGCATAGCTCCACAATTAGTTGTAGAACAGATTCTAGAGTTTGATGTGAGTTACAATTCCACAATTTTAGGTTTTTTGCTTCTAGCTGCTCTCAGATACTGGAGACTAAAAGAGATATCAATTTAATGATTCAGCCATCATATTCATTTGTTAAACCCTACCTTCTCTGTATAACTTCACCATCACCTTTGATCTTTCTATCCCACTCTTTAGGGGTATTTGGGCTATGGCCATTCTAACTTTTTCATGTTGTAAGGGGCTGTCAATAATATGGGGTAGGGAGATTGGAACTAACTGATGTTCTGGAGAGGCTGGGCCCTTTTATTTTATTTATTTATTTATTTATTTATTTATTTTTTAATTTGCAAATGGGCAGGAGGCACCAGGGATTGAACTCCAGACCTCCAGCACGGCAGGTTGGAGCTCTGCCTGCTGAGCCACAGCAGAAGGCTGGGCCCTTTTGATTTCAGGACTTATCTGGACCAGGGACCTGGTCTGGAACATGGTTTTTGAAATAAATTCCAAAAGCACATTATTGTGCATTGCTTTTCTACAGGCCAGTGGGAAGTAGATATACCAAAGTAGATGCTACAGAAAATAACATCATCACTTTCTTGTTTATTGTATCTGAAATGATGTCATTATATAATTCCCCCTTTAATAAGAAAGATTCATTGAGGCAGTGTAGAAAAATGAAGTTGACTTGTATAAAGAAGACTTCAGTTTTTATAAATCTCTTGTTTTCCTTTTATAAGAAAGAAAACAAAATTTGGAATTTGGGGGGTTATTTTTCTAAGTTTATGACCATCAATGTCCACTTTGCATTTAAGACCTCCTTAACACTATGTTTATATTAAAAAAAAACTACAAACCATTATTACAACCTCCCTTGCTGCAATTTCCATGTGTTTTTTCAGTAATAAGTATTTTCTTCTCTTATGTACTGAAGTAATGTTTGCTGATATCAAGGAAGGCAAGATGAAAACTAGGTCCATCCATGCCCACTGTGGTTTAAATCCTAGCTCTAGAGATTAAACATTAGAATAGAGATGTGAAAGAGCAGAAGGATGCTAGGATGATGCAGATAAGAAGTCTGAAGATGAAAGAAATCCATTCATTCAACAAATCCATTCATTCAACAGATGTCTGCTGTATGCCTTTCACAGTACCAAATTCTGAACTGGAAGCCAGAGCTACAGAAGCAGTAGAGAAGGACTCTAAAGGATCTAAAGTCAGACAGACTTGGATTCAAATCTAGTCTACCCTGCTTACTAGTTGTTAAACCCTGGGCAAGTTACTTAACTTCTCTGATCTTTGGCTTATTATTTATTTAACAAACAATTATTAAGTACATTATACATGCCAACCACTGTATTAGGCATGAAAAATATATTGGTGAGTAAAATAACAAGGTCCCTGCTCCCAAGGAGACTTATTATTATACCTCGTCTGTAAGAGTGATATAATCCCTAAAGTGGTCTGAGGAGGTAATGCAAATAAAACCCTTAGCACATAGTAAACACACAGTAAATGTTGATTAATATTAATAAACTGTATTAGCTAGGGTTCCCTAGAGAAACAGAATCAGCAGGAGATACCCATAAATATAAAATTTATAAAAGTGTCACGTAACCATAGGGATGTAGAGTCCAAGGTCTATAGGGCAGGCCGCAAGCTGGCAGCTCCAGTGAAGGTGCTCAGTGAACTCTCAGGAGAAGCTGGCTGGCTGAAGCAGGAAGAGTGACTGTCTCTTCTGAATCCTCCTTAAAAGCCTTCCAGTGATTAGATTAAATGTCACTCATTGCAGAAGACACTCCCCTTAGCTGATTACAGCAGATGCAGTCAGCTGTGGATGCAGTCAGCTGTGGATGCAGCCAGTGTGATCATGATTTAAGTCCATAAATGTCCTCATAGCAACAGATAGGCCAATGCTTGCCTGACCAGACAGCTGGGCACCACCACCTGGCTAAGTTGACACATGAACCTGACCATGACATATACCAAGGCAAATTAAGATATGGTCTCTAGTCTCAGGGAACTTACTGAATAGTCAGGAAGATAGACTTGTGAAAAATATTTACAGTATGTAAGTCTTATAATAAATATGTAAAAGATGCAGTGTTAAGGTAGACAAGGGCACAATCTTATCTGCTTAAATAACTCAGGGGCTTCAGGAGAGTCTTAAAGGGTGAAGAGGATGTCACTAGGTAGACAAAGTTGGGGAAGGATACTACATCCAGAGAGACGCACATATAAAGATACAGAATGGGAGTCTAATAACTTGTGCACATGAAATGGGAATGTAAGTTTCCCAGAGGTATATCATAGCAGGCCAGGGTATTTCCAAATCACTGACTACGTAAATATAACCCGTATTCCTAGAATATTTATTTTATTCAAGAATATTAGGGGATTGAACATTTTTTAAACATGCAGATACGTTACAGGATAGAATACAATGACCACATGAATTTTTAGGATGCAGTAAGACATTTTGTGTTTTCAGTGTGCATCTCTTGCTTCTATACCTCAAGAATAAGTCATCCCTGCTCTGCCATTAGGAATACTTTGGAAGAAAGGTTTTAAAGTGCTTGTATCCTGTAATGTTTGAAATGGCTAGCTCTAGCTATAGGAGATGAGATTGGATTGTGGGTGAAGGATTAGATCATGAACAGCCCTTTATGCTATGCTCTGAAAGGTTTGAATTCGTAGGTAGTGGGGAGCCACTGAAGGGTTTTAGGCTAGAGTGCAAGTAGATCAGATTCCCATTTTTTGGAAGGCCAACTAGGGGTTGTAATGAGGGGAGTAAGAATGTGAGTAAAGAGACAAGTTTGGTTTCTATTGAACAAGTCCGTTGAGAAAGATGAAAAAGAAAATTCAGTGCTATGATAAATACAAAACAAACTATAGTTAGAACAAATAAGTAAATTATATTGCACATTAGAAGGTGAGAAGTGCTATGAGATAAGAAAAATCCAATTAGAGGGATCACCTGCCACTTCCTCCTTCCTTAGCTCTCTCTAAGACACTAGGTTTCTTGCCTGTTATTTCAAACATTGCTACCATGTTTCCACTTTAGATCTTTTGACTGTTCTTAGTGCTTAGAATACTAGTACTCCAACTATCTGCATGGTTTACTTCATTTCATTCAGGTCTCTGTTCAGATGTCAACTTAGCAGAGAGGCCGTCCTCTCTATCAGGATGGCAACTCTATCTAAAATTACATCCCCATCCTTCTTTGTTTTATTATCCTCCTCTAATTTTTTTTCATAAAATCCAACTATTGAGAGTTTATATCTAAGAACTTTGTGTTACCACTAAGATTTTGTTTATACTGGTAAATTTAAAAATAAAGAAATAATATGAGTCATCAACTCATAAGACATCCACTAAAAAAGCCTCCCCAGAGATTTAGCAAATAAAAGGACAAATCCCACTTGCTTAGAACTCTGGAGGACAGTAGAGACTAGGAAAAAAGTTCAAAACACTGAACTGAAGAAACAGAAGAATATCAGATAGGAAAATTCCATTTCAGACCTGCCACTCCATTCCGGTTCCTGTGTCCCTCAGTCCCACATAGCTTGGGAGTTGCACAGAGGCAGCATGGCCTGGGTCCCTCCCATGGCAGACAGATACTATAGAGCTAGTCACAGCAGCGTGTTCGGACTCCACACATATCCAGGCACAGGGACCAGAGTCCACAGGGACCCAGGGCAGAACACAAGCTGCTGAAGAGTGCTGCATGCAAAAGGTCCCTGGGAGAGACAACCATAGAAATGCTGGGAAGAACTGTTTAACCCCCTAAACCCAGTTTCAGTCACCTGGACCAAATAAAGTCAAGATGGACTCCTCTGAAGTGACCCACCTTTCTGGATTGACACCATCAGGCTCCACCATTCATAGCATTGAATTTCTTTTTCATGCCTACCTTGACAGGGCAGAAACTGGAGGCAAAAAACCTCAGAGAAAAAAAAAATGGGGGAGGCGTTGTTAAACTGAATTGCTGTAATATAAGAAAGTCCCAGATCTGAAAAGTATAAGGAAAATGGAGCACTAAGTGAGGGAGAGAATTTAAACAAATCCTAGGAGCTAGGGAGAAAAGTCTGCACAAAACAAACAGAACAATCTGATTTAAACAAGCCAAACTCCTGGAGTCCAGAACAGGAAGGAGGCCTTGTAATTCTGTATAGCTTAATATAATACCAGAATGCATCTCAGACTATGGTAGGCTGATAATTAAAAAGTATATAGAGTCCCTTGAGGGTAAAAAGAAAAAAAAAAATGAACTATTAAAGCTTTCCTACTGGGGAAACCCTGGGTACCCTCTCAACCGTTGGGGACCCCCAAGAAAATAGGCCAAGCCCTGGATTTTGAGGCTTGCCTTTAGGAAACTTATTTCTGAAAGGGAGAAGCTAAGACTACCCATAACAAGGCCTAATAGTTGCTTCCAGGAAGGCTCTTTGTTGCTCAAATGTGCCCTCTCTCTCACTAAGCCCAACTCTGCAAGGAAAATCATTGTCCCCCGCCCCCGCTTGGTACAAGCTTTTCAAGGGTGAAAAATCTCCCTGATGACATGGGGCATGACTCCTGGGGATCAACAACACCTTCCCTACCAAAAGATGAAAAGAAGTATAATAAAATAGGGCATCAGTGGCCAAGAGAGATCAAATGGAGCCAAGAGGCTTTTCTGGAAACTACACAGATGCGAGCTTCAGTCAGATAGTGCTAATTGTTATGGTTTGCTAAACCCCAATCAACATCACTCCTGTTGACTCTTAAGAACACCTAGGGCTCGAACTGAGACTCTATAAAGGTTTCATGCACTAGGCTTGCTTCCTGGAACATAATACCCAGAGAGTTCCTAGGTCAGATAAATCCTAAAACTCAGAGGGACCAGCCTCTCCAAGATTATCAATAAATTACATCCCCCTATCCTCTAGTGTGGACACCCCTTCTCAACATAAAAAAGTCAGAATAGGCACTGTCCAATGATCTCTGTAGATTGGGAGGAGGATTAAAGGAGAAGGAAGAGGTATAACAGAGAAAATGGATTTAACAAACGAGTATGGCTGCTAAATCACTCTATTAATATTCCTTCTAGCCTCCTGTGTTTTGGAGCAACTAGAAGGAAAAATCTGAAATGTGGAATGGTAGCCCATGAAAAACTCGGGGATCTGTTTTATAACTACTTGTTAAAGTGTGCTTTGAAGATTATTACTTTTTTCTTTCTTTGCTTTGAATATATGTTATTTTTTACAATTAAAAAGAGTTTAAAAAAAAAAAAGTCAAGATTCCCAAAGAAGGAACAAAGGAAAGGAAGCTTTCTCCTGGAGGTGAAACAATTGCACAAAAAGTGCAATCTTAAAAATTGTACCATATATCCAAGACAAGAATCAGATTAAAAAGAGCTGAGAAAATTTGAACATAAAACACGGGCTGTTCTAAAGGTCTAGAATAAATTAGACCTAGCACCAAGAAATTAACACAAAGCCAATCAACAATAAAACCCTAGGCAAGAAGGGGAAATGGACTTCAGAATTAACTCATCAAGATCATGATAACATGAATATACATGTTGCCTAGACATCAGCAAAAATTACAAGCCATACTAAGAAACAGAAAGATATGGCTAAGTCAAGAGAATAAATTAAAACTTCAGAGGAATCTCAGAAGTTGGAACAACCAATCAAAGATGTTCAAACAAATTTCCTAAGTCAAGAAAAGGAAGAAAAATATTGATAAAGAGATAAAGGATATTAAGAAGATAATATGTGACAATAAAGAAGAATTTGAAAATATAAAAAGAAACAGAAATTATAGGGATGAAGGGCACGATAGTAGAGATTAAAGATATACTACAGGGATCAAAAATATTGGCAAATTCCCTTGAGGGATGGGAGAAAGAATATGTAACTATTAAACCTTACCGTCAGGGAATCCCCTGCTACTGTGTCAAACTTTAGAAGACACCCATATCAATAGGCCATACCCTTGATCCTGAGGCTTACTCTTGTGAAGCCTGTGTAGGTAGCAGAGAAGCTAAGACTACCTGTATGCCTAAAAGTTACTTCTGGAGGACTTCTTTTGTTGCTCTGATGTGACCTCACTCTCTCTAAGCCCAACTCAGTAACTGAAATCATGGCCCTCCCCCTAAGTGGGATGTGACATCCAGGGGTGGAAGTCTCCCTGGTGACGTGGGAGATGACTCCCAGGGATGAATCCGGTCCTGGCACCATGGGATCAACAATTACATCCTGACCAAAAAGGGGGAAAGAAGTGTAACTAATAAAGTATCAGTGGCAGAGAGAGTTCAAATCGAGTCGAGAGGCTACTCTGGAGGTTGCTCTTACGCAAGCTTCAGTTAGACCTTGCTACCTACAGGTAGGTAACTTTCCAGAAACCTACAACCTCCAGATGGGTCCCTGGTCCAGATAAGTCCTGAAACCTAGAGGGCCCAGCCTCTCCAGAACATCAGATAGTTCTATCTCCCTACCCCATATTAGTGATAAACCCTTCCAATATGAAAAATTTAGAATGGCCATAGCCCAAACACCTCTAAAGAGAGGGATAGAAAGATCAAAGGGATGGTGGAGTTACACAGTGAAGATAAGATTTAACAAATGAATATGAATGCTGAATCATTAAATTGATATCTCTTTTAGTCTCCAGTATCTTAAAGCAGGTAGAAGTAAAAACCTAAAATTGTGGAATTGTAACCATGTCAAACTCTGAAATATGTTCTACGACTAATTGTGGTGCTGTGCTTTGAAATTTATTGCTTTTTTGTATATATGTTATTTTTCACAAAAAAAAGGGAAAAAAGTCGATTGTGATGATAAAAAAAATCTTTAAACCCTCTAGCCTCCAATATTTTGGAGCAGCTACGAGGAAAAATCTGAGAGGATCATATGGAGGCCCATGACAAACTCTGGTGTATGTCCTATAACTAACTACTTGTTGAGGAGTGCTTTGAAAACCATTGCTTTTTTATTTCTTTGCTTTGTATATATGTTATACTTACTATACAATAAAAAAAGTTAAAAATCAAACAAACAAAAATGCACTAGAGGCATACAACAGCATTTTGAACAGGCAGAAGAAAGAAGCAAAGTAGAAGACGTAATTAAAATCACAGAGAAAACAATGGAAAAAGTTGAGCAGGGTCTCAGGATTTGAGGGACAACATGAATACACACACATATATCATGTCCCAGAGAGTGAAGAGAAGATAAAGGGGACAGAAGGAACATTTGAGGAAATAATGGCCAAAGTTTCCCAACTTTTATGTAAGACATAAGTATACATGTTGAAGAAGCACAGAGTACTCCAAACAGAATAAGTCTAATAAACCTACTCTGAGACATGTACTAATCAAAATGTTAAGTGCCAAAGATAAAGAGAGAAGTCTGAAAGCAGCCAGGAAAAGCAATTTGTCACATACAAGTGATTTTCAATAGAACTCAGTATCAGTTTCTCCTCAGAAACCATGGAGGCAAGAAGGCAGTGGTATGTTATATTTAAGGTGCTGAAGAATTATTGTCAGTCAATAATTCTTCATCTGCCAAAACTGTCCTTCAAAAATGATTTACATTTTAATTCACTTTTGTGAATCAAAATATTCACAGACATAAATATCTAGGTATAAATTTAACGATTTGTCAAAGTTTAGATACTGCTCTCATTCTTTCATACAACTGTTATTTCGGTGTACAAAAACACAGAAAGTTGGTTTGCAGTTTTAACTCAAAAGATTTACTTAATTTTCAGTTTTAAAAATAAAGGAAAAAGAAGGAAAAACAATGCTGTCTAATCTAAAGGAGTACTGGCTTGAAAGTCTGGAATTTTGATTTCTTGTCACTTTGTTATCCATAGACCAGTTTTTTGCTGGCACTATTTTTCAGTTTCTTCATCTGTAAAAAATTCAAAACAAGGAGAGGTATTATTTCACAAGGATAATATAGAAATATATATGTATATATAACATAGAAATAATTTATAAAATATACACAGGACACAGAATTCACATATTAGTAATACAATGTGTATATCATGCTATAATAATCAAGGAAAGCTTATGGAAAGTGGTATTTGAGTTGGGCATAAGGAGATAAGTAGTTAGATAAAATGTGAAGGGAGGGGTTAATAAAGACTGAACGTATCTGCCACCAGCACTATTATCTCGCTAATCAGATTAGCTTCCCTGAGAGAGAAAATACTGATAACAGTTCTAGTTTATTATATTAAAACCAAGGTGATCCAAACATTTCCAAATAAGAGCTAAATGCCACTTATTTAATTTGATGGCCTTGCAAAGGACAATACTCAAATCACATAGCTGTCACAATCAATAGAAATGCCTGTGTATCTTAAGCAAGAAGACAAAAAGAAAAGCATACATGAGAGTAAATAAAAAGAATGTTTAAGTTAGTGAACCCTCTTTAAGCCCGTAATTGACATATCAGTAATTGAATATTTCAGATAAAACTTCATCTGATGTCTCATGGAGCACTGTTACTTAAAATCTCCCTGCCATCTCCTAAAGGTGGTTTCTAGACAGAACATGTCAGTATGTTATTACCTCTTTCCTTCTAATTTAAGTGACTTATTATAGTGAGGTAGTTATCAGATGGTAGAAAAATCTAAATTTCCCCAACTGTAGCCCAAGGCTTTTTCTGTTGAGGTTCTTTAACATTTTGGGGCAATTGATTGCCATTAATATAATGAGTGAGGTTATTACAAACTCCAAACGCCTAATTCCCATTGCATATTTTCACCACAGGTTCTCACTCTCCAGGGCTTCATCCACAAATCCTTAACAGATCTCTCACTTTGAACTGTTCTAGATCACCAGTGAACCAAGAGCTTGTCTCCTAGAATGAAAGGCTTGAGCTCCCTCTGGAGGTTAGAGTGTGAATAGAGTATGAAGCAAATAATTATTTCTAGTGGGTTAGAATGGAATTTTTCCTTTATTTTTAAATTTATTTAAAATTTTTAAACCAAATGAAACATATGGGAAATTTACAAGAGCAGTACAAAACTTTTTTCTTCTGAACTGTTTGAGTCTGTGTGCAGTATATGTGTGACATTTCAAATTTTTACGTTTTTTAGTTAAAAAACTAAAAATAAGAAAAATAAAATGACGGACAACTGAATAGAAAACCAAATGGCCAGTAAACACAAGACACAATGTTCAACACATAATCAGAGAAATACATATTAAAAACCAGATAGGCTGACAAAAATTTAGAAGTCTGACTATATCATGTATTGGTTAATATATGGAGCAACAGAAATGTTCATCCACACTTGGTTGGAATGGACGTTGGTAAAACCACTTTGGAAAACAGTTTAGCCTTTTTAGAAATTTTGAGAATACACTCTAACCCAGCAATTACATTCTTAGGCACATAACCTAGAGAAATTCATGTACATGTGCATAAGAAAATAGGAATAAGAATGTTCACAGCAGTTAAAGCCAGCAACAATCCAAAAATCCCACCAGCAGAATGGGTAAATTGTTGTATTTTCATCCACTTAAATAGTATATAACATCAAAAATGAATAAACCACAGCTGCATACAACAAGAAACAATCTTAAAAGCCAAGACAACAAAGAATGCTTACAATATTATTCTATTTACATAAAATTTTAAAATAACGTTACTTAAAATGGCATATTTAGGCACCCAGTCTAAGTTAGTAAATATATAAAGAAAGCAAGAAAATGTTTCTTATAAGAGTGATTTGCTTTAGGAAAGGGAGAGAGTTGTGACTGGGAAGACACAAGCAGTGCTTCTGAGGTATTGACAGTGGTCCAGTTCCTGGCCTGGGTGGTGCTTTCCCAGCTATTGGCTTTATAATTACTTGTTAAAATGTATATTTGTGTTTTATGCAATTTTGTATTTAACATTTCACACTTTTAAAGGTTAAGTTTCCCCCCAAGATGAACTCTTCAAGTAGTAATACCCATCAAATGCACAATATAGAAGAGAGGTTAATTGATAGAGCCAGGTCTAGGAACATATGGGAGCATAAAGAGTAAGACACAGGGAATAGAATTTAGCCTTAGTCAAAGGTTCCTCTTCTTTTGGAGACTAAGGAAGGGAGAAAGAATGCAGGAGGAAGATGCGTATGCACAGACATTTAGGAGAAGTTAAAAGAGTTCAGGGTTGTACTTTTCTGTATAATGGAAAGCACAGTCATTTACTGAAAACAAAACCAAAGGGAAGGAAGAGACCAAGGGATTGTGAATTACAGAATTTGTTCAGATTTTAAGAGCTATGTAAAACTTCATCTAATCATTGAGAATTGACTTTAAATTAAATTAAAATTGACATGGGACTTATGGAATTAGTTATTCACAGTCAGGCTCTTGATTACTCTTCAGAGGTTAACATGAATCTTAATTACATGACTGTAATTTTTTTTTAAGATTGTGCTCTTTAAAATGTAATGGTAATAAATGTTTACATTTAGTCAGGAGGGCTGTTTTTGTGGACAAAATACACTTTCTTTTCCAAAGAATAATGATCATACTAATTTTATTTTCCTTTCCTATTCAGGTCATGTATGGAATGTTGGTCTTCACATTAGTACTACGGTCTATTTATATTGTTACATGGTAAGTGGTTTGGAATCAGCAACACTGATTACAGTCTATTCAGACTTATAACAGTAACCTATAGCCTAAATTGAAATAACACATAAAAACCCAGCTCCATCAGGTATGTTGATAGAAAACTAGAACCCAACATTTATTATAGTATATTGTAAGGAATTCAAGTTCTTCAAGCAAGTCAATAGGCATTACACAAAAAATGAAAGTTACAAAATTAAAAAAAAAAAACTTGAGAAAAGTTGGGTATATGGCCTCTTTTTGAAAATTTTAAGGTACGTTACTATATTAAAGGCCTTGAAAAATTTCATAGTAAAAAAACGTTTTGTTTTTATGTTTTGGAAGCCTGCTTGATTAGGGCGCACCTGTAGTCTCAAGGAAAGCTACTGATGTCATCAGTATTCCATGCAACATTAGGGAACCAAATGTAATTTTTATGGCGTTTGTGAAGATTAAATAAGAGACTATCTTAAATAAGGCCTGGCCAAATAGCAGATGCTCAGTAAATAAGTAGTATGATTTGTGAGTTTCTTTTTTTAATTAAGTATTTTATTCTGAGATAATGGTAGAAGTACATGCATTTGCCAGAAATAATACAAAGATATCCCATGTACCCTTTACCACATTTCCTCCAAAGGTTACATCTTGTGAAACTATAGAACAGCAACAACACAACCAGAATTTGACATAGATACAGTAAAAAATACAGAACAGTTTTATCACACAGTGCTCCCTGGGTTGCCCTTTTAAAGCCACGCTCCCTTCCCTCCCACCCCTGTCCCCCATCCCCTGCCCACCATCTCCCGCCCTCTGTCCTTAACCCCTGGCAATCACTCTTCTGCTCTCCATGTCTATAATTTACCATTTCAAGAATGTTATATAAATGGAATAAAACAATATATAACTTTTGGAATTGGCATTTTGCACTCAGCACAATTCTCTGGAGATTCATCCAAGTTGTTGACTGTGTTAATCATTCATTTCTTTTTATTGCTGAGTAGTAGTAGTCCATGGTATGGTTGTACCACAGTTTAACCATTCCCCCACTGAAGAACATCTAGGTTGTTTTCAGTTCTTGGCTATTGTGAATAAATCTTCTATGAACACTTATGTTCAGGTTTTGTGTAAAGGTAAGTTTTTATTTCTCTGAAATAAATGCAAAGGAGTAAATTTACTAGGCTATATAGTAATGATATGTTTAGTTTTGTAAAAATAGCCAGACTATTTTCCAGAGAGGCTGTACAATTTTACATTCCCATCAGCAGTGTATGCAGTTCCTCCACATCCTTACTAGCATTTGGTGTTTTCACAGGCTTTAAATGTTTTAGCCATTCTCATAGTTGTGTACTGATATCTCGTTGTAGTTTTACTTTGCCCTTCTCTAGTGGTTAATGATGTTGAACCTCTCTTCATGTACATATTTGCCATCTGTGTATCTTCTTCAGAGAAGTGTTATTCATGTCTTCGGATTTTTTAAAAATGGTTAAGTTTTTAGACTTCATGTATTCTAAATACTGGTGCTCTGTCAGATAATGTGATTTGCAAATATTTTCTCCTTGTCTGTACTTTGACTTTCAACTTCTTCATAGGGTGGTTCACAGAACAAAAGTTTTTAATTTTGATGAGGTTCAATTTATCAGTTTTCTTGTTATGGGTCGTGCTTTAATGTCAAGTCTAAGAACTCTGTGCCTGGCCTTAGATCCCAAAGATTGTTCTGTTTTTTCTTAAATTTGTATAGTTTTACGTTTAAGTCCCTGATTAATTTTAATATATTTAAAAATTATATAATAATTTTTATATAAAGTATAAGGCTTAGGTTGAGGCTCTCTTTTTTTTCGGCCTGTGGATGCCCAATTTCTCCAGGACGCTTTATACTTTCTCCATTGAATTGCTTTTGTACTTTTGTCAGAAGTTACTTGGCTATATTTGTATGAGTCTATTTCTGGACTCTTTGTTCTGTGCTTTTGATCTATATCCCTCCACCAGTACCAGAGTCTTGATTACTGTAGCTGTATAAGTCTTCAAATCACATAGAATTTCTCCCACTTCATTATTCTTTATCAAAATTATTTAGGTTTTCAGATTCCTTTACCTTTCCACATATAAATTTTGGAATAATACTGTCTATATTTAAAATCTTTGGATTTTGATAGGAATTGTGTTAATGCTGCAGATCAATTTGGGAAGAATTGACATCTTTACTGTGCTGAGTCTTCCAGTCCATAAACTGGTATACCCTCTCTTGATTTAGACCTTTGGTTTCTCTGATCAGCATTTTGTAGTTTTCAGCATACAAGCTATTCATGTGTTAGATATACACCTAAGTTTTTCATTTTTAAGTTACTATAAATTGCTCTGTACTTCTAAATTTCAATGTCCACAGGTTCATTGATACTATATAGAAAGTTTATCTTTTATTCTGCCACCTTACTGAACTCACCTATTAGAACTACGGTTTTGTGTGTGTGTGTGTGTAGATTCATGGGGAATTTCTGTGTAGACAATCATTGTATCTGCAGATAGGGACAGTTATATTCCTTCCTTTCTCGTGTGTTTTTCCTTTTGTTACTTTATTGTCCTGATTAGAACTTCCACACCTGTACTAATAGAGGTGAGCACAGACATCCTTGCTTGATCTTAGGGCAAAAGCTTCAGTCTTTAGCTATAGGTTTTTTTGTAGAAGCTCTTTATCAAGTTGAGTAAGTTTCTCTCTGTTCTTAATTTTATGAATTTTTTATGATGAGTTAGTATTAATTTTGTTATATTCTTTTTCTGTATCAGTTGATATGATGTGTTTTCTTTTTTTAGCTGTTAATATATTGGATTGCATTGATATATTTTCAAATATGAACCATTCTTGCATTCTAGAATAAACCCTATCTAGTCTTGATGAATCATACTTTACTGAATTTCACTTGTTAAAATTGTGTTAAGGATTTTTGCATCGATATTCATGAGGTATATTGGCCTGTTGTTTTATTTTTCTGTACTGTCTGATTTTGATATCAGGGCAATACTAGCTTCATAAAATGAACTGGGAAATGTTCCCTTCTCTTCTATTTTCTGGAAGTGTTTATGTGGAATTGCTGTGTTTTTCTTCAAACTTTTGGTAGAATTCATCAGTAAAGCCATCTGGGTCTGGTGAGTTATTTTTGGAGAATTTTTAAATTACAAATTCAATTTCTTTAATAGTTATAGGACTATTCAAATTATCTATTGATATTGGGTGAGCTCTGATAATTTGTGTTTTTTGAGGCATTGGTCCGTTTCATCCAAGTTGTCAAATTTATATGTGTAGAATTGTTCATAATATTCTCTTATTTTCCTTCTGATATTTTCAGGGACTATAGTGACATCCCATTTCAGTCCTGACAGTGATGTGTGTTCTCTCTCTCTTTTTTGGTGTGTGTGTGTGTGTGTGTGTGTGTGTGGAGGTGGGGGGTGGTCTTGTTAAAGGTGTATCGATTTTATTGATCTTTTATTTAAAAAACAGCTTTTTGTTTCATTGATTCCCCCTATTTTTCCTGTTTCAGTTTCTTTAATTTCAGCTCTTGTATTATTTCCTTCCTTCTGCTGCTTTGAATTTATTCTTTTTTTTTTACAGATCTTGAAAATGTAGTACTTCCTTGGCCTTCAAGTTTTCTGATAAGAAATCATGTCTTTTGAATTGGTTTTTCCCTGTAGGTAAAATGTTGTTTCTCACTGCTTTGCCTTTGTACTTTAATTGACAGAAGTTTGACTGTGGTGTGTTTTGATGTGGATTTCTTTGGGTTTATCCTATTGGGTTTGCTCAGCTATTTAAATTTAGGTTTATGTCTTTTTTCCAAATTTGGAAGTTTTCAGCCATTATTTCTTCAGTTACTTTTTCAGCCCTGCATTCTTTCTCTTCTCTTTCTGATACACTAATCTCATGAACATTTTGTTGTATAGTCCCACAGATCTCTGAGTGCCACCTCATTTCTGCCAAGTATGGGTATAAATCCAGGTCCCTTGCTTGGCCTCTGTTGTACCTAGTGGCGGGAAAAGGGGTTCCTCATTACTGCAGGGCCCGGGTGCAAGTTATGGCTCTCTGTCGGACATCTGCTGGTACCACCCAGGCTGGGAGAGGCAGGAGCACCTAATTATTCCTGGCCACAGGGCTTCTACTGACACCCCGGTGGGGTGGCCTTGTTACTGCTAGGACTGGTAAATGTTCTGACTCTGATACCACCCCATCGGAGAGGGGGAGAAGTGCCTTGGTATTTCATCATGGAATAGATGAAGGGAACTGAGAACTCTTACAGTCAGGTGGGAAAAAGTTCCTGGTTCCTCTGTGCTTGGCCTTCCTGACCTGACATGGATTTGGGACACCTTCTTAGATGTCTAGACTCACCACTCAGCCTTTGCTGACATGGGTGAAAGTCAGGCCCGTTTTTTTCCTACAGTGTTCATCTGGAGTACAATGTAAAGTTTTCTCTCTTGCCAGGCTGTCCCTTTCTGGGTTCTTTGGCTAGAGAGAACATGTTTTCATGGGGATGTGTTTTCTTGTGCCTAGTAGCATTTCTGGGTTGCTGCCTTCCTCAGTTCCTAGTCTGCAATATGTAAATCAAAATGAAAACCCATGGAACTCATCACCTGTTGTTCTGTAGGTACTGAAATCTCTAGCTGTCCACGTGTTCTTGCACCTTTCAGAGTTTCTTATGTTTGTTTTATATATAATTTAGTTGTACTTAGCAGAAAGAATAGGGAAAGTAAGTCTCTATTTTCCCAAAAGCAGAAGTCCCCTGGTTTATTCTTTTCTTTTTTATTTTTAATTCTAGGTACCTAGGACTATAAAGCAACATAAAGCAAAGACTTTACCTTAAATCAAGTCTAAAGACAGGATACTACTACTTTTGGAAACAAATGACACACATGTAAAAGTACTTAACAATGGTGATCCTTTGAAATAGAAACATCTTTCTTCTGTCTGCCTTGCCAGAGCTTCTTTCTTTTATCACCAATTAGTGATTATTTCATTTAGCATTGTTCATTAATTACTTACCTGTCTAACTAGACTCTGGGTTTCCCAAAGACTCTGGTAATACTTGAAACCCAAAAAGTTTTTTTTTAAATCAAATTGAAACTCTAAAATGTCTGGGGTTTCTTATTTTTTGTATATTTGCCAAGGTATCTGAAAAATCCCTCCTGTAATAAAAGCACCTAGAAATCTAGATAAAATAGAACCAAAATAAACCTTTTAAATGCCTATCTGAACTCAAAGAAAATAAAGAAAACTCCAGAGGGTCAAGCCCAAAGAAGCTGCAAACTAGAATAATCACTTCTGCCTAGTTTCCTGGCTGCAACAACAAATACCACACAATGGGTTGACTTAAAGAACAGGAATTTATTGGCTTACAATTTTGAGGCTAGGAGAAATCCAAAATTGAGGCATCAGCAAGACAATGCTTTCTCCCCAAAGACAGTAGCTTTCTGCAGCTGGCTGCCAGTGACCCTTGTTTGGTCCTTGGCTTTTCTGTCGCATAGCAATATGCATGACGATGTCTTCTCCCTTCTCCTCTGGGTTCCGATGACTTCCAGCTTCTCCCTGTGGCTTTCTCTCTCTGTGTGAATTTCATTGTGCTTATAACGGACTCTGGTAATCCAACTGATTCACTTGGCCACAAGGTAACTAAAAATAATATTTTCAAGAGTTCCTATATGCAATGGGTTCATACCCACAGGAATAGATTAAGAACTTGTTTTTCTGGGTTATATAATTCAGTCCCCAGCAACAGCCAATTTGAGGACATTTGCAGATACCAAAAAACCAGGGCCTCTTCAGTTTGAATACCCTTATGAGAGATTAAAGACAACGTTTCCATTGTCTTTTTATGTTCCAGATGGGCATGTTTATGAGGGGCAGTTGGAATTGTTACCTCACTACTATATACATATACATACAGCCTGGACTATCAAAGAGGTATATTGTCAGTGAAGGACAAGGCCAGAAGAAACTTTATTCTACAGTACCAGGAGGTGACAAAGTAATTTGTCTTTCAGTCTCAGTTTTTAGTAGGAATGACAACTCTCCAGAGAATTTATAATCACTGCTTTCACACAGGTTTGGGATTTTAATGTACATTACTTTCATTGTCTGAAATCACAAGGCATAAAATTAACTCAAATTGATCCAACTTCAAAAGTAGAGCTCCAGGATATCTGAGAGAAGCAAAAGCAAATTATCTTCAAAGGATTGTACCCTTAATCCTCAGGATTCCTCATTTGAAGATCAAACATGAGCATGTAATCAGCAATTCCAAAAACAAAGGAGAAAATAAGCCGCAATAAACAGAAGACAGGAGAAACAATAAACAGAATTAAATTCTCCATATCAGATGAATTTAAAGTAAAGTAACTATTTAGAAAATGTGTAATAAAATAAGATAGAGAATTTAAATGTGAGAAAGGAACAGAAGATTATAAAAAATGAAAAGACAGATTTGAAAAAGAATACAAGAACTTCTGGCCTTAAAAAAGTACTATTACTTATGAGAGGATTGTATGGTAGCCCATGACAAATTCTGGGATTCTATCCTGTAACCACTTTTTGAAGAGTGCTTTGAAAACTTACTTTTTTATTTCTTTGCTTTGTATATATGTTATACCATACAATTTAAAAAGTTAAAAAAAATACCATTACCGAAATTTTTTAAAAAGTAAAATAGAAAGTACACTGGTGGTTCAGTGGTAGAATGCTCACCTTCCATGTGAGAGACCCAGGTTCAATCCCTGGACCATGCACCCCCCCCAAAAAAAAATGTAAAAGTAGATAAGACACAGTGAAAGGAGAATTATTAAATTAGAAGACAGTTAAAGAAAAAAGCCAGAAAGCATAACAGAGAAATCACATATCTAATTGCAGTTCTAACAGGAGAGATTAGTAAAAATTGGGAAAAGGAAGTATTCAAAGAGAATTTTTTAAAATCTAACTTCTCTAATAAAAAAAGATAAGTGAAAAAATTCTAAAATTGATAAAAGATGTAGCTCTTCAGCTTCAAGAAGAACAGCAAACACCAGGAAGGGTAAATAAAAGGAAATCTTTCTCACATATGATAGATATGAGAGATTACCTCCTTCAGCATCATTCAACTTAGGGGAAACAACTTATGCAGGAAAAAAATTTTAGAAACAACAAATATCATTAATTCATTAGTATTCCTAAAGATACACTCTATTTATGAAATCAAGAATAGCATGCTTTAAAAAACATTAAAAAATATATCTTAGAAATTAAAAATATGATAAAATGAAAAATTCAATTGAGGACTGACAGTTAAAGAAGCCATCTGAATAGAGAACAAAACAGAAAGAAATGGAAGAATACAAGAGACTTGATAGGAATATTAGAAGAATCAGCATAAAAAAAGGGGAGGGAGACAGAAAATGGAAGGGAGGAAATCGTCACCAAAATAATTCAAAAAAATATCCTACAAATGAAGAATATGAGTTATTAGATTGAAAGAGCCCACTGGATATACAGCACAATGGATGGAATTAGATCCATGCGAATGTTTACCCTTATGAATTCCAGAACGCTAGAATAAGGAAAATACTACATGTTTTTAGAATTGGGAGGCAGGTATACTTACAAAGGATCAGGAAGCAGAATGATGTTAGATTTATCAAAGCAACACACAGAGCCAGAACACAGTAGTTGGTTTTAATATATATCAATAGAAAAGAATAGAACATCCACAAATAAATACTTACCTGATTTTCAGCATGTGTACCAAGGTAATTCAGTGGAGGAAGGGTAACTTTTTTTCCCCAACAAACTATGCTGCAGCAACTGAATATTGTTAAGGAAAAAAAAATAAGCTTCAACTCTTACCTCATACCACTCCCAAAATGAATGGATCATATCCGTAAATATAAATGCCAACATTATAATAAAAACTTCATGAAGAAAATATAGGTGAAATCTTTACATCTCTAGGGTAGGCAAAGATTTATTATAAACAGGACACAAGTAGTACAACCTGTGAAAGAAAAAAAATTGATAAATTGAACTTTATTAGAATTTTAAAAGTTTTGCTCTTCAGAAGACACTGTTAAGAAAATGAAAGCAGTCATAAACTTGCCAAAAATATTTTTAAAATATATATCCTACAAAGTGTTTTATATATCTGTAAACTGGTATTTAGAGATAAGAATGAAGCCAGTCAGGTCAAGATTAAGTTAATTCAGAACACAGGGGTAAGGAAGACATTGTCTGCATTTTAGAACTGCACCTACTCTTTGAGACCAAAGGAAGGTTTATTTTGTCCGGAACCTAAATTTTCTGTAGCACATAATCTAACTCAACCTGTCTGAATAGCTCATTTGAACAGTTGAAACACAGGGAGCCCAGAATAAGAACGAGGGCCTTTAATCCTGTATAGCTTAATGTAATACCTGGATACATCCTAGAATACATTAAGCAGGTAATCAAAAAGTAGTGGCAAAGACCCCTGAGGAATGGGAGAAAAAATATGGAACCATTAAACTTTACCATCAGGGAATCCCCTGATACTGTGTCAAACATTAGGGACACCCAAGTCAATAGGCCAAGCTCTTGATCTTGAAGCTTACTCTTGTGAAGCTTATGTAGGTAGCGGAGAAGTTTAGCCTACCTATAGTATGCCTGAGAGTTACTTCTGGAGACCTCTGTTTTTGCTCAGTTGTGGCCTTACTCTCTACACCCAACTCTGTAACTGAAATCATTGCCCTCTCCACTACATGGGACATGACATCTGGGGGCAAAAGTCTCCCTGGAAGCTTGGGAAATGCCTCCCAGGGATGAATCTGACCCTGGCACTATGGGATCAACAATTCCATCCTGACCGAAAGGGGGAAAAGAAGTATAACTAATAGAGTATCAGTGGCTTAGAGAGTTCAAATAGAGTCGAGAGGCTACTGAGGTCACTCTTACACAGTTTCAGTTAGACATTACTACTTATCATAACTTGCCAAACCCCAACCAAAACCATTCAAGCCAATCCTAAAGAACACCTAGGGCAATATATAAGATTCTACAAAGGTTCCATGCACTAGAGTAACTTTCCAGAAACCTACAACCTCTAGGCGTGTTCTAGACTAGATAAGTCCTGAAACCTAGAAGGCCCAGCCTCTCTGGAACATCAGCTAGTTCCATCTCCCTACCCCATATTATTGACAGCCCCTTCTAAAATGAAAAAGTTAGAATGGCCATAGCCCAAATACCACTAAAGAGTGGGGTAGAAAGATCAAAGGTGAAGGTGGAGTTATACAGAGAAGGTAGGGTTTAACAAACAAATATGATGGCTGAATCATTAAATTGATATCTCTTTTAGTCTCCAGTATCTTAGAGCAGCTACAAGTAAGAACCTAAAATTGTGGAATTATAACCCATACCAAACTCTGAAATCTATTCTGTGCTTTGAAATTTATTGCTTCTTTGTATATATGTTATTTTTCACAAAAAGAAAAAAGTCGATTGTGATGATAAAAAAAATATTTATTTCTTCTAGCCTCCTATATTCTGGAGCAGCTAGAAGGAAAAATCTGAGATGATGGTATGGTAGCCCATGGCAAACTCTGGGATCTGTCCTGTAATTACTTTTTGAAGAGTGCTTTGAAAACTATTGCTTTTTGCTTTCTTTGCTTTGTATGTATGTTATACAATTTAAAAAAAAGTTAAAAAATAAAACAGGAAAATAATAAATTTTAGAGAGGATGCAGAGAAATAAGAACACTCATTCTATTACTATTTTAAGGCATAAGGAAAGTATTTCCTTAAAATTCTTTTAAGAGTTTAAAACGCTAGTTTTATCTTACTTGACTATATATTTCTTTTATGTATACAATAAAATATTTTCTCAGCTTCAAATATATGTGTGTGTGTGTGTGTGTGTGTGTGTGTGTGTGTGTGTGTATCCTACAGAGGACTTGCATCTAGAATATAGAAAGAACTCTTACAACTCCATAAAAGGAAGTTAAATAGTCCAATATTTTTTGGCTGGGCAAAAGATTCAACAAATACTTCATCAATTAAGATATATAGATCAGAAAAGCACATGAAAAGATGTTAAGCACCATTAGTCATTAGGGAAATGCAAAATAAAACCACAAGGTGCCACTTCATTCTGGCCAGTACAGCTAAAATGAAAAAGATTGACCATACCAAGTGTTGATGATGATGTGAAACAATTCACTGGAATGCTCATACACTGCTGGAGGTATTATAAAAATATACAATCACTTAAAAAACAATCTGGCAGTATCTTAAAAAGTTAAACCTATCATGAAATCCAGCCGTTCCACTCCTAGCTATACCCGAGAGAAATGTCCATATAAAGACTTATTTATCAATGTTCACAGCTACTTTTATTTGTAAAAGTCAAAGCTGAAAACAGCAAAAATGTCTAACAACAGATAGACAGATAAAGAAATTGTGCTATATCCATACAATGGAATACTACTCAGCAAAGGAAATGAACTATTGATATACATAACAACATGGATGAATCTCAAAATAATTTTACTGAGTAGAAGAAACCACAATAAAGAGTACATGCTGGGCAGGCCATGGTGGCTCAGCAGGCAGAGTTCTCGCCTGCCATGCAGGAGACTCGAGTTTGATTCCCAGTGCCTGCCCATGCAAAAAAAAGAAAAAAGAAAAAACAAAAAACAGTACATGATGTCTGGTTCCATGCGTATAACATTCTAAAAAATGCAAACTAAGCTACATTGACTGAAAGCAGAGAGACCTGTGGGAGTGAGGGAGGGTGTTAAGGAGTAAATAAGAGATGGATTGCAAAGGAACACAAACTTTTGGGAGTGATGAATACGTTTATTATTTTGATTGTGGTGGTGGCTTCATGAGTATATACAGAGGTACCCATTACACAGTACACTTTAAATATGTGGAGTTGAACACAATTCATTTATACCTCATTAAAGATGTAAAAAGAAGATATAAGTTGCTCTTCTTATTTTGGGTAATTCACCAAGCTTCAGTTTCCTCAGCTGTGAAATGAAAAGAATAATCACAGGGTTAATTGAAGATTACTGATCCATATAAAGAATTTACTACAGTGCCTGACACAGAGCAGGTGACTCAATCATGTTAATTATATTCTGCCATCCTCCTGCCTCTTCCGTGGGACTGAAAGAAGTTACTGGGTACTTTCACATTACTTTTCTGATAATATTTCGCGAAGAATGTATAAATACAGTAAGCGAATATATTAGAGGACTGAATAGATAGGTTTGCTTTGTATATAGATGAAAACCCTTTCTTCTCATTAGAGCCTTGACTTAAAGCTCTGATCATGACACAACTTGAGAAAATTTTATTTTGCTTTTCCTTCTTTTCCCACAGGGTTTATCCATGGCTTAGAGGATTGGGTTATACATCTTTGGGCATATTTTTATTGGGATTTTTATTATGGAACATAGATAACATTTTTTGTGATTCACTGAGGTAAGATATATTTTTATATCTTGAGAAATATTTTTGAAAGCATTCTATTAAGCATAGGCATATAGAATTATTAGTGTCCTGAAAGGAATTTTGCCATTGTTAAAACTAAAAATATATACATATATATATAGCAAATAAAGTTAAATTCTGGGAGTAACTTTTTTAATTACCTAAAAGTTTGGACCTGAGAATATTTCCTAACATCTGTAAGCTTGTTTTTTCTATTGCTGCATCACAGAATTACATAATCAGATGTTCATTAGGTCTTTGAAACTTGCTTTATCTGCTTTATTGAATATATAAGAATGATTTGTAATAAGCATATGAAATACATGTCTATAAACTTGTACTTTGATAAGCTTAATATTATTTTCTGAGAAGGTAAGCATTCTTTTTTACCATCTTGTCAGTAATTATGTATTGAAGGAATCTACATCCTACACTTAGGTCTCTGGACCCTAGTCTGCCATTAGGATACTTTATCATTCTAACCCTCAGTTTCCATAAAATGAATGTATGGGTCCTTCCAATTCAAAATTCTGTGAGCTAGCAGTTTTGTGTAAACACAGAGGAATATATGGGCACCACCACAGGGAGGCAATGAGCAAAATCTAGACTGTGGGGTATCTACAGGGTGAATGAGCTGGTTTCTTCAACAAATAAATTGCAGATGGGAAGCGGGGGAGGAAGGAGGGAAAAATAAATTTTAAAAGACTTTGGAGATCTCCCAACCCAATACAATGTTGGCCTGTTTGAATACTGATTCAAAGAGACCAGTTGAAAAAATTATGAAACAACTGGAACTTTATTCAGTGACTGGATATATGATGATATTAAGGGGATTACTGTTCATTTTCTTATATGTGAAAATGGTATTTTAGCTATGTTTTAAAGCAATTTTCATCTTTTAGAGATGCATGCTGAAGTATTTCAAGGTAAAATATCTGGGATTTGCTTCAAAATGTCCAGTTTCAGGGAATGGCCTGTAGATAAAGAAGACTGGCCAGAAGAAGATAATTTTGAGGCCGAGTGATGGATACATTGAGTTTTATTACACCTTTCTCTCTAATGCAAATATTTCTATATATTTGAAATTTTTCCATAGTAAAATATTTAAAATGAAAGTTTTTGAAACATCTGTGACATCTATAAACTTAACCATTTATATAATTACTGGTACATAATTCTCACATTTTAGTAATCTTGTTTCTAAAAAGTAAACTGTAGTGCCATTAAAATTATATCTAAGTGTGCTGTTGAAGTCTTTGAAAAACAAAAATGTTCTGGTTTTTATGTAGATTTTAATATTGAAATGTGTACAGATGCAATAAAATCTGGCATTTACATCAAAGTGATTTGGGAGGGGAGAAGTAGATGAGAGTGTAGATGATACAAGATTGGATTTAAGTTGATCATTATTGAGGCTGTTAATGAGTATTATTATTTTGCCTACATTTGCACATGTTTGAAATTCTCTGTAATAAAAAATTAAATAAGTAAATGTAGACTTTAAATGTAGACTGATAAGTTATACAGTTTGCTTAGAAAACTAAGATTGAAGTGAGTGGTTCTGAATCATTTATACCCATCAGAACCCCCACTGGAGCTTTTACATTGCTGAGGATGAGTGTCACTAATCTAGTCTAAGAAATAAAGTAGGCTCTTAGAGGTGGTAATTGTCTTAAAAATAAATGGGGGTGGCTGCCATGGCTCAGCAGGCAGAGCTCCGACCTGCCGTGCTGGAGGTCTGGAGTTCGATCCCTGGTGCCTCCTGCCCATATGCAAATTTAAAATAAATAAATAAATAAATGGGGATATCTAGAAAAATAATTTGGTGTTTCACATTTTTTTTCTCCTCAAATAAATGATAATATTGACATGGTATACTAAAAGATCTAGAGTTTGAAACTCAGCTGTCCTCTAGCTGAGTGACTTGGGCAGTTCAGTTAATCTCTCTGAATTCTAAATTCCTAAACTGTAAAACAAAGCTAATAACCACCTTAAAGAATCACGGAGGAGAAATAATAGATATAAAAGTGCTTTTTAGACTATATGGTGCTGTACTAAGGTGATGGTTGTATATAGGACATTAGGAAAGGCATGTATCTAGATTCTTGAATGGACAGCTAACTAGACTAGTTTTGTCAAAGTGTATTTCGGGAAACATTAGCACCACAAGGTGTAAATAGTTGTTACCTGAAAAAAGGGTCCCATGGATTCGGTTAACTGAAAAAAAAAAAAAGATAAACTATTTTATTTAAGATAGGGCATTTCAAAGCCTTTAATCTGTTAATAGGCATTACAAATCTCCAAGAGGGCAAATAAACTCTCCATGTTTATTTGACAGTGCCCTTTCTTCATAGAACATCTGCTAGGAATACTATTCCTCATAATGCACTTAGGAAAACAATGCAGCAGACTGTAGAAGCCTTAAGGAAATTAAACATTTGAGAATGACATGCGTTCAAAATGCTCCAAGACTGCTAGCATCAGTTACTATATAAATAAAAATTTAACACGATGATTTGTATTTTTACCCCCCTCCACAGGAACTTTCGAAAGAAGGTGCCACCTATCATAGGTGTTGCCACACAATTTCATGCGTGGTGGCATATTTTAACTGGCCTTGGCTCTTATCTTCACATCCTTTTCAGGTAAGAATTAGAGACTTTTTTAGCCTTCTATTGGTCCTTTCTTTTTCTTTACTCTTCAAATAGGATGGTATAAATACAAAAAGTTAAGGACAGAATCGGGTACTTACGTTCCAGCTTTGCCTCTGCCACTGTGTGACCTTAAGCAAGTCCCTTCACCTCTCTGAAGCTTGGTTTTCTCATCCTAACCTCTGATACACAATCTGCATTCTAAGCACAACACTAATCTCCATTGTTATGTCAGCAGGGCATAAACATTTCTGGTTTCTTGTTGATCAGGATCACTGTTTATAGAGAACAAGGTGTGTTTGTTTGAAGCAGCCAGATCCCCTGCATAAGGGATTAGGAAGGCTTGAGTATCTGAAATACCAATTTAATTTTTCTCCTTCCCTGAAATAAATTGGTTGCCGCTTCTCTTCCCTTGCTTCCCTAATAAAGTCTGTTAGGGTGAAGCCATTTACAACAAAAATAGAATCAGAGCTCTCTGATCACTGTCCAAATAATACCCCCATATCACTTTCTCTTCCTTTACCATGCATTATTTTTCTTCAGGGCATTTATAACTAGTTTTATATATATTTACTTGTTTACTCGTCCCAAACAGAATGTAAGTTCCTTGAAAGCAGGTTCTTTTTCATTACTACACTTCCAAATGCTCATTCAGAACAATGCCGGGCACATAGTAAGCGCTTAATATATATTGTTAATCAATATTTTGAATTAATATGTACATAATGATCTCTTTACCATTGTATCAGGCTATGTTTAATCTCAAATTTTCTGTTTTTTTCTCAAGAAATATTTGTAAAAAGGGGCAGAAAATTTTCCTTTGAACCAATGTGAAAATTTTCTCAAGTGAAATTTTTAGAATGCCTCCCCAAACTAACATTTGCATTTCACCTATCTGTGATCAACTTATTCAGGCAACCTGAATTACCTAAAAATTTAACTACTTGGGAATTATATATTAAAAAAAGCTTCTGGGCATCTAAATAAGAATCATGAAATTCATGCTACAGAGAGGTCAAGGTTATTAATCATGTAAAAGGTCTTTAAACCCTGACTCTAAGCATACATATTTTACTTTTTGCAGCTCCTTCTACATTGATTATTTGGATTCTCAGCCTATAGCACACTAGACATACCTAATTACAAAGGTAGGGGAGAGAGACAGATAGATAGTTAGACAGACAGACAGACAGGTAAGTAGGTAGGTAGAAAGAAGGAAAGAAAGATATGGTAAAGTTGGCAAATAGTAAAATTGGTGGATATTCAGAAAGAAAGATAGATGTTAAAGATCGAGATGGTATAATCTAGGAATGCCTAGAGTGTATAATAATAGTGAAATGTACAATGTACAATTTTAAAAATGTTTTTGCATGAGGAAGAACAAAGGAATGTCATTATTGCAGGGTGCTGAAAATAGATGGTAATTAATATTTTAAAATGTCACCTTATGTGCAAGACTAAAGCAAAAAAGTTTTGTTACAAAATTTATGTTTTGACTAGTTTATTTCCTAATATAATTTATGTAGATAGTTTGATTGAACACCATAAGTACTTGGAATCTCAGGTAGGACATGAGATTTTGTTGGTTTGTCCAGAGTGATGCCCCAATGAATCCCAGAGTGATTCGATCAGTGAGTGGAAAAGTATTTGCAAAGCCCGCTTCGGGGAACGGTGAGAACAGGGAGAAATTCAACTTCCCCAAGTTGAATTCTTGATATTCTCACAAGCAGTGTGGACAACCAAAGCTATAACCTGAGCCCCCAGTCTTGGGGTTTGTTCATATGAAACTTAACCCCACAAAGGATAGGTCAAGTCTACTTAAAATTTAGGCCTAAGAGTCACCCCCAAGAGAGCCTCATTTGTTGCTCAGATGTGGCCTCTCTCTCCAGCCAACATGACTAGCAGTCTCACCACCCTCCCCCTCTCTGCGTGGGACATGACTCCCAGGGGTGTGGACCTTCCTGGCAACGTGGGACAGAGATCTTGGAATGAGCTGAGACTCAGCATCAAGGGATTGAGAAAACCTTCTTGACCAAAACGGGGAAGAGCAAAATGAGATAAAGTGTCAATGGCTGAGAGATTCCAAATAGAGTCGAGAGGTTATCCTGGAGGTTATTCTTACACATTATATAGATACCACCTTTTTAGTTAAGGTGTAATGGAGAGGCTGGAGGGAACTGCCCGAAAATATAGAGCTGTGGTCCAGTAGCCATGTTTATTAAAGATGATTATATAATGATACAGCTTTCACAATGTGACTGTGTGATTGTGAAACGCTTGTATCTGATGCACCTTTTATCTACAGTATCAACAGATGAGTAAAACATATGGATTAAAAATAAATAAATAATAGGGGGAACAAAAGTTAAAATAAATTTAGTAGATTGAAATGCTGGTAAATGGTGAGGGTCAGGGGTAGGGAGTATGGTATGTATGAATTTTTTCTTTTTTCTTTTTATTTCTTTTTCTGGATTGATGCAAATGTTCTGAGAGGTAATTGTGGTGATGAATATACAACTATGTGATGATATTATGAGTTACTGATTATATACTAAGATTGGAATGATCATATGGTAAGAATGTTCATGTTTGTATGTTGTTATGTTTAAAAAATTTTTTTTAATTAAAAAAAATGGTTGCTGAAGGAACAAAGGATATACCAATGTTGGTGTTTCTTTGCAGATACTGATCTACTATGGTTAAATTTGTCAGTAAGCAAGTTTTCATGGATTAAAAATTAGTCTGAAGAGTTTTTCCCCCTCCCTTTTTCTTTCAGTTTATACACAAGAACACTTTACCTGAAATACAGGCCAAAAGTAAAGGTAAGCCTATTTTTAGGTCCATGTGTGAGTGGAGGGTGAAGTTGCATGGAAGAGGTAAAGGGATGTTGGAAGGATGGGATGGAGGTGGAAGAAGAAGGAGGAGAGGAGAGGTAGTAGAGAGACCACAGGCTTTGGAACCAGACAGTAATGAATCTTAAGTCTTTCACTTACTGTTACATGACTTTGGGCAAGTCTCTTCTCTTTAACAATAAAATGGAGCAATTAATAACTATAATGCAGAGTTGTTTTAAGGATTAGAGATGACTTAGTGCCCTGCTCCATACCTGATGAGTAGATGTTAATATATTTGAATACATTAAATAAAAGTTCCTGAGATCTGGTGAAAGTCTGGAAGGAATATGGATTGTTTTGTTTTGATCTACTTGTGCTCAAGCAGCCAATATGAAGATGATCACTAGCAAAACCATCAAGTACTGCAGCCATAGCCCCATGGATTCTTTCTCATTCTTTTTCTGGAATAACATGGAATGATTTTATCTTGTTTCCAAACAGTTTCTCCTCGGAATCTGGCCAGTGATCCTGATTGAGCCTCCTAGGAAACACTAATGAATTATTCTGCCAAGAAAAACCAAAATACACCTACCATAGGCCTGGCAGAATGAATAAGGAAATCCTTAAAGATCTACATGTCCAAATATATCATGACCATCACAGCAAAGGAACGACTTTCTAATTAATACTGCCAGCCACACAGAGAATGAGGAATGGGGCCCGTTGGGTGTTTAGCGCATGTCTTTATCTCATTCTTCCCCTTCCTCCTTATGTATCATAAGATGTTTAAAAAGAAACAGATGTGATGTTTAAGTATATACTCAAATTCTGGAAAACTCGGGCTTTTCTTACAAGTTAACAGTTTGTGCTGGTCATAGGAAATTAACATTTTTTTTGACAAAGGTTGCATGTGAACTATAACCTTTCATCTATGATTTGAAATGAACATTTGATTAAATAATGATAACAATTATCTAAGGACTGACAAAACCCCATATCCAGATGGTCAGCTGTGAGCCAGCACTTAGCTATGTCAGCTTTGATTTACATTTTTGTCATATTAACTTCATGGATGGTTTTCCAAGGTGTAAGAGCTAACTGGGATGCTGGGATCACTATCAGCCTCTGTACTAGTCGGAGTATCATAAGCAAGCTGTCATAATGATAAAAATTTTTGTGTGTGCTGCCTCAGCATCCACTGGCTAAGCCACTGGCCTCAACACTGACCTTTGGCTTAGTTAATGAACAGCCTTCCATCCTTGGGGCATAAACTCCCCCAGGGGCATAAACTCCCCCAGAGCCTTAAACCCACATTTGTGGCCAACACCTACACACCTCACCCAAAACCCACAGTTAGTCCCAAGCAGTAAGCTAACTATCCCCATTGCCCTCAGATCCCCAATCCCTTTTCCTTTTGGTATGGGGTTGCTTTAAACTAACCAGTCCTTAACTTCCACGAGGAATCTACTAACCTCCACCCTGGACCACGGTCAATAAAGGCACAAGCCCCAGTTCCTTTTGCTCTGCCTGTGTGTTCCCCATCTCTTCACTGAACCACCTGAGGTGCTAGTGCTTCCCACAGACCTGTCATGGCCTGTGAGTAACAAATCACCTTTTCTCATGCATTATGGCGTCCATCTCCCATTGTGTCACACCTGACCTCCACCCACATCCAAATCTGAAATCCAACAGAACTGAGACCTGCCACCGGTCTATACTTTCCACATCCCAAAATTTGCAGTGGACTTTGGGTCCATCAATCTTTCCGAAGATCCATGAGGATACCAGTTAAAAGTGGTTGCTGTTTCCTTTGATCTTTATAGATGTTTACATCTGGTTTTATAGCTAGGTACACATAACTGGTGGTCTAACGTATCCATACTCCATTCTCCTAGCATACCTTATCAGTAAATGTCAATATACTCTGACTTTTTAAATTATGCAGCATTTTCCAGTTCTAGGTAGAGGCCATTGTCATGGCTCAGGAAAGTTTTTCAGGTAAACTAGAGTTCAATGAACCTGTTTACATAAAGCTTATTGAAAATACCTGTTCCTTTCAATTTTTGAAGGAAATAACTGTAAAGGTTGAGGAAAGCTCTCTCTAACTTATAGCTTCATGAACCCCCCAAAATTAAAGTGCCAAGAAAAGGCAGTGAAATCTTACTATAGGGAAGCTAGTTCTAAATTGGATTTGAGTATGTAAAACAAATTTAATCACTTTTCACAAACGTAACACCTGCCTGGATTAAAAGCCTAATTTAACCCTTTTGCTTATAGGTCACCATATTTGTAGCTCTGTCTCATTTTACATTTTTATAACTTATCTCCTACTTTATTATAAAATCCAGATCATTTTAATACATGGTGACATGACCCCAGAAGAAATCCTGAGCTACAGACAGCTTCAAAAGGAAAATCTTTGTGTTACCATGCAAAGGTGATAAAACACTACTACTTCCAGTAGTCCATAAGTAATGTCAGTACAAATTAAAACCAAAACAAATGTTGTTGTGTCTCTCCACCTAATGGTCCTAGTTTTAGCACTAGTACTATTTTCCTTCCGTTCATATGCAAACACTCCATTAGGCAGATACTTTCTCTTTTACTCACCTACTTTTGTGATCCTCCAGCAGAGAAAAATACTTTCCATGGATAAATCTAAGGGAATTTTGGTTGTGGAGCTCAGTAACCTAGGAAGGAATAAAACTAAAAAGCTCAAAAACACACAGCCCATGGACTGTACTTTCTTTTGCCACAAAAGCTTGACTCCCAGCTACAAATCACATGCATTAACATAAGCAATCAATCAGTGTAATTTTTTAATGAATTCATTTGTTTCACACCACTATCTTTTTATGCTTTCCGCTCAAGATATACTCCTGTATCAAGAGTCAGTACAGGATCAAAGGCACACCCTTCATGGCAATTCTCCTAAAATTGTAAGTATTAAAGTCAGATTAAGAGTATGGAGAGGACATCCTGATACTGCATATAGAGCAGTTTGTTGGAAGAGGAATACAGCCAGTCACTTGTTGGACAGTTATTAGAGAGGCAGCTACACTGCTGGGTAACTTGTATAATTTTGGCCAATTCTTCAAAGACCCTTGTTTCTTTTGGGAAAATAGGATGCAAACTCAGCATAAAACATTTTAGAAGTGTTAAGGAGAAAACAGAATTTCAGTCCAGTGATTTTAATTTTCCAAGTCCAACTACGCCTCACACATGGCTCTCTCTTTAGCAGCATGAATACCACGTTCAAGACTTTGTGCCACATCAAGTATTATGGAAATCATTACTGACCTTCTGGATAAGGCTAAATCGTCTGTATTTCAATAGCTTTATTTTTATTTTTTTTCATTTTAGGATTCTGGGGGAACATTACAAGGTTGAACTCCTTCCTGGTTCCCTTCCTTTTGTTTTCTTAGAAAACTTTCCGTGTAACTACAGTATACCAAAAAAAAAAAACAAAAAACGTTTCCTGCTTAGTAAATGTTTGCTTATTACCTGATATGAAAGGTGGTCATCAGTGCCCCCTACATAGGAAGTTATATTTTAGAAAACATAAATACTCTGAAGGTGCAAAAGCAGCAGTTTGCCTGCATATTTTAAAATCATTCCTATGCTGCCATTTTCCCTCCAGAAAATTGAAAGCAATTTGACTTTAAAAAAAAAAAAAAAAAGGAAAAACTGAAGATGGCTGTGTTAATCTGACTGGTCACGCTTTCCACCCCTTCCCCAGCCTGGAGCATTCATTAAACTTTCCCACCACATGAAATGATCTCTTTTATCCTTGTGATGTTGCATAGATTGATGGTTAACAGGAGAAGCATTTGCTTTTTGAATAGTCTACAAGTGAGAATTTCAAATAATGGTATTCAGATGAGCAGAAGGAAATAAATATTATAGTTTAATTATAATGCAGAGTTTTCAAAAGGACTATTACTCTGGGTTTTCCTTAAACTAAGTTTTCCTTATATCAAGTAAAGGAGGTATGAGCCAAAGAAAATTTAAAAACCAAAAATTTCTGGTTTACAATGAATGAAAATCCTTAAATACACCCCCAAATTAAGTCCTATTATAATGCCAGCAACCTTCAGAATTTAGCCAATACACCTAAAAGTATTTAATAATTTTGTTTTAAGTTTTTCATCTGAGTCACAGGACTCACATGGCTCTTGGGGGAAAAAAAATCACTTGCTGCTAAATTTGGTAGATTTAGCTTCCAAATCTACATTTACATGACAGGAGAATTTTTTTGACCCTATACTTCATGATATGCTACTGGATAAGCATTTATGTAAATCAGATGATTCTAGACCAATTACAGTTGGAATTTGCAAATCTACCTCTTAACATTTTGCATAATCTATCAGTGCCATAATATAATTAGTTTGATCAGTGTATCTTGTTTTTCAATGTCAAAAATTGCTGGACATTCACTATGCTGTAACCATTTGGAAATAATGAGTAAAGTTTGGTTAAAAGTAGTTACTCCTTTATGGAAGGAACTGTAAAATGAAAAGCAGTAAGTGGCATGACCATCTGACTGGGAAATTTCAATATTTTTTAAACTGTTGCACTTTCTTTAAGAATAAGGAAAATCCACCTACCCACACCTTTTGTTTAATGTCTTAACTGTAGTTTCTACATGGGGGTGGGGGGGTGGGGGGGTGGGGGAAGCTGCCCGTATTGCTGAGGTCTGTGTGAACCTGCCACTATATGTAACCATTCCTCCAAAATTGCTAGCCAAATCAGTTTCAAGTATCCAGATATGATGGCTGCTGCCTCACTTGAAATTCAAACAGAAAGTGGAACTCTGGCCTTAGACTATAAACTTTAGCCCTGGATATGAAACCTTGGCATAGTTGGAGGGAATTCCTATGAAAATTGTAGGGGTAGCAATTTAATCAAAGCACAATCCTTTCTCTGATAGGCAGAGTGGCTAAGGAGAGGAAGGATCACTAAAGAATTTAGGCAGTATTATTACCTACAGAATTTCTTGCTGGTTTAGTTGCACATTCAATCATTTGGAGTAAAAGCTAAGCAGTACTGGAAATATATAGTTGTTTTACAGGGCCTTCATGTGTCATTAAATACAGCAAATTATATATGCTTTTGATTAGCAGCTAGTTTAGAAAATGATCACAAGGACATTCCATACTAGAAAACCTTACAACCTAACTTGAGAAATTCAATTACAGGCCTGTAAGTGACCAAAAATTTCCCCACCAACCGCAGGTCCCGCTTTGCTCTAACAGGTCTTTTTAATCCTTACTAGTGAGACCTGCTTCACTGCTTTAAAGAGCACAATGTTGAAACTTCAACTAGATTTAGTCATTGATAATTTAAATATTCATAAAATTGTCATGAAGCTTCTAGTTTTTGAAACTTCTGGCAATGTCAGATCTACAGATCATCACTAAAATTGGGTTTGCAGAAGTGACTCAGGTTGGCAGCAGAGCACATGTATCGGAAATCTGTAAGCATAGAAAAATGATTCCCTACAAATAATTCGTTCTGAGATTATCTGTACCTGAAAGGAAATTATAAAAATATGCTCTCAAATGGCTCTAGACTAGGGGTTGGCAAACTGGCTCACAGCCCAAATTCAGCCTTCAAGGTAATAATGATGAATGTTTTTACATTTTAAAACATTCTTTAAAAAAACAAAACAGAAAACTGTGTGACAGAGATCATATGTAACCTGCAAAGCTAAAATATTTACTCTCTGGCTCTTTACAGAGCGTGTGCCTCCATGCTCTAGATCACCAATCAGCAAGTGAACGCCATAATGGGAGGACAGCAGGGCTTCCCAGCTGTACTTCTCTGCAGCATTTTTCCTTCCTTGTGTATTTGTCAGGATGAAACTGTTTTATTCACTTAAGACATCTCTCACTTTTTCAATGAATGCAATCATAGGATTGGCGTTTAAATATTTACACTATAAAATGATTTTTTGCATCAGTTTTACTAGATTGACAACAACCTGCTACACAGTGCCTAAACCTTTGGGAAAAAAACACTGTGAGCAAGGTCTATGATTTTGTTTTCATTATAAAGGGAAATCCATTCTATACTGTAAAATTCAAAATGCCAGCTGCATTCACCTTTGAGTTGACTTCCAGGAAGTTAAGATCTGCTGTATTTCTTTTTGACCATTTTTTCTTCATGCTATATAAATGTTACAGGTAATAGTTGTCTGAGAACTACAAAGCTGTTGTAGTCATGCACATACTTTGTTTTACCTCTTTTGAGAAGGAAAAGTTCTAAGTCCTTTCCACAATTAATCCTGATGTCCTTGTGGTCTTTCTTTTTAGAAATAAATTATTTCATACCAATGAATAAGTGAGTCTAAACTCACTTATTGATGGACTAAACTCATCAGGCATTGTTTACTGTCAAGTATTTCCATATTTTTATCTGAAGCATTTTTTGTTGTCACCAACAGATAAACTCTGCAAGCTAATATAACATTTCCTATTTTCATGTTTGTTACCAGATAAATTTGCTCTACTAACTAATAAACATAGAGATTGTACAGAATCTTTATGAGGATTTAACCATTTTCATTTGATCCCAGATCTGCTTACTGACTTTTTCCATTTGATTTGCCAATGCCACAATAATTTTTCTAGAAAATAGTAAATAATGTATTTTTATCTAATCTGCTATAATATAGGCTATATTTCAGCATTAATTGCCTTTCTGGTCAAAGTAATAAATGATCCTGTTTTAAATAAGATTTCTGGTAATGTTTTATCCCTGGTTTACATACATTTATGTAAAGGCAAAGCCACCATGTCTAATTGTGCAGTTTATGTACTGTATAAAGGCACCCAGTTGGGAGAGGGGGAAGAGTGAGGGCTGAAATCTAGCCTGCCGAAATATGTGCCTTTGTAGGGTTGCAGTTCAGAGGACACACCTTTTTCCAGTCTCCTCAAGAGGGCAGCAGTGATACCATTCATGATAGCTATGCTGCAACTTCTTGTTCATTAGAGCAGAACTCTGCATTTATAAGCCAAGACACTGTATGGCAGTACTTCTCTCCTCCAAGCCTGGGTAAGTTATGAGCTAAAAGCTAATAATTTTTCAAGTAAACATTTATGATCTGTAAATACATAGCATTCTCAACTTGAGCTGTGGACTAAACACATGAATCTTCCAACTTCACACAAGTAAGGTGAACAGACCAAGGAACAGAAACAAATCTTATTGCATAAGCCATGTCTGTCTATGGTTTCTATTCTTCACAATGACCAAAGTGCCATCTATAAGATGTAAAACAAATTTTAAAATTCCTACAACTACCTAGTTTTCCAAACAAACCATAGCCTTTTAAATATTAGCTGTCTCAGCCAAGCATATCCAAATGAGTAGCTTCGTCACTGCTGACCATCTGGTAGACCCTTCAACTGATCTAGCCTTTGTGTGTCAGGGCAGGACAGCCATGCCTAGATCAACACATGGCTGCTGGCAGCATGTAAACCAGGAACTCCTGCCTGACAGAGAAGACAAAAAGGACTTTGTAAAGTACTTTAGGCTATGCTTTGTGAAAGGAAGGGCTGAGAAGTACAGACTGCTTTAATTCCACCTCTGAATAGTATACACCTCTCTGAAGCCACCCTGCCACACACACTGTCAACATACAGGCATCAATCATTTGATTTAGCAACTTTTTATTGAGCTTACTCTGGGCTCAGTACCAGCATAGTCTGGTTTAGCCTTTTCAGCTCTTTTCTTTTTTTCCTGCTTCAGCCCAGGACTGGAATGCAGAATGGGTCTGCCCTGTTGAGAGAGAGAGTAGGACCTGCCTCCTGGTGAGGTGGCCTAGTCCCAAAATAGGGCTTGACTTCTAAAGAAAAGTATAAGGAATGCAGGAAAAGAAAAAGGCTTCATTTTTAAAGCTCTACCACATGAGGACCATACGGCACTGTGCATCCACTCAACAAACTTGGGAGTGCTATATCCATATTCTGTGGGAGGAACATAGTGGAGACACAAGACAGACACCTGCCCTGATGGTGCTTACTATCTAGTGTCTAGCAAATGAGTATGCTGGTTAAATTTGGTGTGAGTGTCATGGAGGGAGGTATTGAGAGCAGTGGGACTATACCCTGGGAGGGTGGAGTAGGGAAGACTTCCCTAAAGTAACCTATGTCAAAAAAACCGAAAGATGAGCAGAACTAGGAAAGAAAGAGGATGGTTACAGCACAAAGCAAGAAGTATCTGTCACACAAGGTCTTGAAAGTCATGTTAAAAATTTGAATTTGGAAAGCTTTTGAAATGATAAAGAATAGATTAGTGGGGACTAGTATGGATATAGGGATACTATATTGAGAGAGAGATTAAAGCTTTGACAGACAAAGAAGTCCTGGATAAATTTGTCAACAAGAGACCAGCCCTACAAGAAATCCTAAAAGGAGTTCTGCCAGCTGAAAAAAAAAAAAAGACAGGAGAGGGAGGTCTGGAAGAGGGCAGAAAATTGAAGACTACCACTAAGAGGAATTTAAAGAATACAAAGAGAAACAAGGAAAAGAATATATAGATCTGACATATAAAATAAAAAAGATAAGGTGGTGGAATCAAGAAACGCCTTTTCAGTAATAACTGTAAATGTTGACGGACTAAATTTACCAATTAAAAGATACAGATTGGCAGAATGGATTAAGAAACATAATCAAGCTATATGCTGCTTACAAGAGACTCATCTTAGACACAAGGATACAAACAGATTGAAAGTAAAAGGATGGAAAAAGATCTTCCATGCAAGTTGTAACCAAAAGAAAGCAGGAGTAGCTATACTAATATCGGACAAAATAGACTTTAAATGCAAAGACATCATAAGAGACAAAGAAGGACACTATATACTAATTAAAGGGTCAATTCATCAAGAAGATATAACAATCAGAAGTATTTATGCTCCCAATCAAGGAGCTCCAAAGTACATGAGACAGACATTGGCAAAACTGAAGGGAGCAATAGATGTTTCAACAATAATAGTTAGTGGCTTCAATACACCACTCTCCTCTATAGACAGAACAACAAGGAAATAGAGAAGTAAAATAACTTGATAAATGAATTAGACCTAACAGACATATATAGGTCATTATATATAACCAAAGCACAAGGTTATACATTCTTCTCTAGTGCTCATGGAACATTCTCCAGGTTAGAACATATGCTGGGGCACAAAACAGGTCTATATAAATTTTAAAATATTGAAATTATTCAAAGTGCTTTCTCTGATCACAATGGGATGAAGCTGGGATCTCAATAACCACCAAAGAACGAGAACATTCATAAATATATGGAGATTATATAACATACTCTTAAACAACTAGTGGGTCAAAGAAGAAATTGCTAGAGAAATCAGCAGCTATCTGGACATGAATGAAAATGAGAATACAACTTATCAGAACTTATGGAATTTGGCAAAGGCTATGCTGAGAGGGAAATTTATTGCCTTAAATGCCCATATTAAAAAACAAGAATGAGCAAAAATCGAGCACTTAACAGCAAATCTGGAGGAACTTGAGAGAGTACAGCAAACTAACCCCAAAACAAATAGAAGAAGAGAAATAACAAAGATTAAAGCAGACATAAATGAATGGGACAACAAAAGAACAATAGAAAGAATCAATAAAACCAAAAGTTGGTTCTTTGAGAAAATCAATAAAATTGATGGGCCACTAGCAAGACTGACAAAGAAAAAAAGAGAGAGGATGCAAATACAAAAAATCAGAAATGAGAAGGGGTACATTACCATAGACCCTGAAGAAATAAAAGGAATCATAACAGGATACTATGAACAACTATATGCCAACAAACTAGACAACACATGAACAAATACCTGGGGACACACAAACAAGCTACACTGACACAGGAAGAAATAGAAGATCTCAACAAACCAATAACAAGTAAAGAGATTTAATCAGTCATCAAAAATCTTTCTACAAATAAAAGCCCAGGGCCAGATGGTTTCACAGGGGAATTTTATCAAACATTCCAGAAAGAACTAACACCAATTCTGCTCAAACTTTTCCAAAAAATTGAGGAAAAAAGAACTCTACCTAACTCATTTTATGAAGCTAATATCATTTTAATACCAAAACCAGGTAGAGATGCTGTAAGAAAGGAAAACTACAGGCCAATCTCCCTAATGAGCATAGATGCAAAAATTCTCAGTAAAATATTAGCAAATTGAATCCATCAACACATTAAAAGAATTATACACCATGACCAAGTGGGGTTTATACCTGGAATGCAAGGATGGTTCAACACAAGAAAATCAATTAATATAATACAGCACATTAACAAATCAAAAGGGAAATATCACATGATCATCTCGATTGATGCTGAAAAAACATTCGACAAAATTCAGCATCCTTTTCTGATAAAAACACTCCAAAAGATAGGAATCAAAGGTAACTACCTCAATATGATAAAGGGAATATATAAAAAACCAATAGCCAGCATTGTACTCAATGGACAGAGACTGAAAGCCTTCGCACTAAGATCAGGTACAAGACAAGGATGCCCATTGTCACCACTATTATTCAACATTGTGCTAGAAGTTCTAGCTAGAGCAATCAGACAGGACAAAGACATAAAATGCACCCAAATTGGAAAGGAAGAAGTAAAACTCTTCATTATTTGCAGATGATATGATACTATTCTTGGAAGATCCTGAGAAATCTACAGCTAAGTTACTTGTGCTAATAAACAAATTCAGAAAGGTGGTAGGATATAAAACTAATGTGCAAAAATCAGTAACATTTCTTTACACAAGCAATGAGCTATCTAAGGAGTCAGTTAAGGAAAAAATTCCATACAAAATAGCAGCTAAAAGCATCAAATACTTAGGAATGAACTTAACTAGGGGCATAAAGGACTTGTACACAGAAAACTACATAAGAGGATTGCTAAAAGAAATCAAAGGAGATCTAAACAGGTGGAAAGACATTCCCTGCTCATGGATAGGAAGGCTAAATATAGTTAAGATGTCAATTCTCCCCAAATTGATCTACAGATTCAACACAGTATCAACTATACCAAATTTCAACCTACTTTGAAGATTTGGAAAAGCAAACTACCAAATTCATCTGGAAGGGCAAGAGACCCTTAAAGCCATCCTAAAAAAGAAGAACAAAGTGGAGGATTAACACTCCTTGACTTTAAAACCTATCATAAAGCAACAGTGGTCAAAACAGCATGTTACATGTACAAAGACAGAAGCACTGACCAATGGAATCGAATTGAGAGTGCAGAAATGGACCACCAAATCTATGGTCGGCTGATTTTTGACAAGGCCCCCAAATCCTTGAACTGGACAAAACAGTCTTTTCAATAACTGGGCATGGAAATAACCATGAGAATGAAAGAGGACTCCTATCTTACACCCTACACAAAAATGAACTCAAAGTGGATCAAACACCTAAATATAAGAACTAGCACCATAAAGCTTCTAGAAGAAAATATAGGGAAACATCTTCAAGACCTAGTAACAGGAGGTAGCTTCCTAAACTTTACACCCAAAGCACAAGCAAGAAAAGAAAAAATAGATAAATGGGAACTCCTCAAAATCAAATACTGCTGCAACTAAAAAAAACTTTGTCAAAAAGGTGAAGAGGCAGCCAACTCAATGGGAGAAAATATTTGGAAATCACTTATCAGACAAAGGTTTGATTTCCTGTATATACAAAGAAATCATGCAACTCAACAACAAAAGAACAAACAATCCAATTATAAAATGGGCTAAAGATAAGAATAGGCATTTTTCTGAAGAACAAATACAGAAGGCTCAAAAGCACATGAAGAGATGCTCATTTTCACTGGCTCTAAGAGAAATGCAGATCAAGACTACAATGAGATACCACCTCACACCTATAAGAATGGCTGCTATTAAACAATCAGGAAACTATAAATGTTGGAGAGGATGTGGAGAAACTGGGACACTTATGCACTGCTGCTGGGAATGTATAATGGTGCAGCCACTATGGAAGACTGTTTGGCGGTTCCTTAGGTAACTAAATATCGAGGTGCCCTATGATCCAGCAATAGCACTACTTGGTATATACCCAGAAGAGCTGAAAGCAACGACACAAACAGCTATTTGCACACCAATATTCACAGCAGCATTATTCACAACCACCAAAAGATGGAAACAAACCAAATGCCCATCAGGAGATGAGTGGATCAACAAAATATGGTATATACATACGATGGAATATTATGCAGCGCAGCAGTAAGACAAAATGACGTCCTGAAGCACATAACAAGATGGATGAGCCTTGAGGACATAACACTGAGTGAAATTAGCCAGACACAAAAGAACAGATACTAGATGATTCCATTCTATTTCTGACCAGCATAGAGGTATAATTAGAGATTTATAATACAGAATACAGGGGACTTAGAGATACATAGAAGCTAGAGATGGGTGAACCGTTAGCTAATGTAAGGGAATAGGTAGGAGTGAAGGTGATTCTCTAGTGGGTCTAGAAGTAATATTACCATACTGAAGATGAACAAGATTGAAAGGGGTTGTACAGACCTACATGTCCCACTGACTCACACTAGAAATATGAATGAGTTCTTGTAAGAATTACTTCAAAGATATGATTCTTATATAAAGAGTATTGAAGCTCAGGGTACAGGGGGGAAACTGCTATTGCATGCTATGAGCTATGTTCAAAAGGAAACCATCAGCACTACCACCAGCAACAGCAGAGGCAAATAATGGAGTGAGGGGCAAGAGTTAAGAGGAGGTTACCTATTTGGTGAGGGTGTGTTTATTGGTTTTCTGTCTCCTGGGGACAATGAAATTATCTAAAATTGGGAATGTTGATGGACTGAGGACTTTGGGCCCTCTATATGATGCCTTATGAATGCAAGTGGCTGAAGGATGCACTGACAGAGAAGTAGATTGGTGAACAATGGTGTATCCTTACGAACGATGGTTGTGCTGCTACAAAAAGGAACAATGTGAGGCAACCAACAATTTGATGAACATGTAGGACATTTGGTGAGACAAAATAAGCCAGAAACAAAAAAACAACAATGGTATTGTCACCTTTAGAAAATGCTTATAAGAAAACAGGGACCTAGATGGTAAGACTTTAGAGCAGATACATTAAGTCTGGAGTGATGATTATTATTTCTGGATTTTGAGAGGCTGTCTTATTAATATAACCTGATATTTAAAGATAAGAATGAAGCCAAACAGGTTGGGGTTAAAGTAATTCAGAACAGAGGGGTAAGGAAGACAGTGTCTATATTTTAGAACCACATATACTCTTTGAGACCAATGGAAGAAAGGTTCATTTGATCTGGAACTGAAATTTTCTGTAGTGCATAATCTAATTCAACCTATCTGTATAGCTCATTTGAACAACTGAAACACAGAGAGCACAGAATGAGAAAGAGGTCCTTTAATCTTGTATAAGTCATTGTAATGCCTGGAAACATCCTAGAGTATATTAAGCAGATAATCAAAAAGTATTGGCAAAGTCCCCTGAGGGAGGGGAGAAAGAACATGGAAGTATTAAACCTTACCATCAGGGAATCCCCTGATACTGTGTCAAACTTTAGTGATACCTAAATCAATAGGCCATGCCCTCAACCATGAGGCTTACTCTTGTGAAGCTTATTATGTAGGTAGCATAGAAGCTTAGACTACCTATAGGCATGCCTAAGAGTTATTTCCAGAGGACCTCTTTTTGTTGCTCAGATGTGGCCACAGTCTCTCTAAGCGCAACTCTGCAAGTGAAATCATTGCCCTCTCCACTACATGGGATGTGACATCCAGGGGGAAAGTCTTCCTGGCAACGTGGGAGAGGACTCCTAAGGATGAATCCAGACCTGGCACCGAGGGATCAACAATTACATCCTGACCAAAGGGGGAAAAAGAAGTGTAATTAATAAAGTATCAGTGGTCGAGAGAGTTCAAATAGAGTCGAGAGGCTACTCTGGAGGCTGTTCTTACACAAGCTTCAGGTAGACCTTGCTACCTATCATAACCTGCCAACCCACAACCAGGACCATTCCAGCCAATCCTAAAGAACATGTAGGGCAATATATAAGATTCCACAAAGGTTCCAGGCACTAGAGTAACTTGCCAGAAACCTATAGCTTCCAGATGGGTCCCTGATTCAGATAAGCCCTGAAACCTAGCCCAGCCTCTCCAGAGCATCAGATAGTTCTAGCTCCCTACCCCACATTAGTGACAGACCTTCCAATATCAAAAATTTAGAATTGCCACAGCCCAAACAAAGCCATAGCCCAATGAGAGGTATGGAAAGATCAAAGGTGATGGTGAAATAATACATAGAAGATAGGACTTAACAAACGAATATGAATGCTGAATCATTAAATTGGTATCTCTTTTAGTCCCCAATATTTTAGAGAAATTAGAAGTAAAAACCTAAAATTGTGAAATTGTAACCCATGTCAAAGTCTGAAATATGTTGTACAACTAATTGTGGTGCTATGCTTTGAAATTTATAGCTTTTTTGCATATATATTTTTGTTCACAAAAAAAGAAGGAAAAAAAGTCGATTGTGATGATAAAAAAGTGTTTGGGCCCTCTGGCCTCCTATATTCTGGAGCAACTAGAAGGAAAAACAGGAGAGGATTGTATGGTAGCCCATGACAAACTCTGGGATCTATCCTGTGACCACTTTTTGAAGAGTGCTTTGAAAACTAAGATTTTTTATTTTTTTTGCTTTGTATATATGTTATACTATATAATAAAAAAAAGTTAAAAAAAAAAAAGTTTTCTGGTGTCTTTCCTGACCTTCTCACCATGACTCTTTGGAGTTGGTTGGCATTTCCTTAGTGGCTCCCTGGCCCAGTTTTGGCTGGGAAATACTAACTTGGGAAAATCTTCTCCAGGGTGACCCTCCTCCCAGAATTTCCCCTCCAGGCAAAAAAGCTAGAGACAACAAAAGAAGTATTAAAAATTACAGAGACAAAACAAAAGCAAAGAGAACAGATCAACATTCCTGGAGAATCTTGGGGATGAAACAACTGCATGAATAGTGAAATCTTAAAAATTGTACTGCATATTGAGGGAAAGAATCAAATGAAGAAGAGCTGACAAAAATCTGAGCTGTTAAACATGGGTAATTCTAAATGTCTAGAATAAGTGGAATCAAATGTCAAAGAAGAGCCTTAACACAAAGCCAATCAACAATAAAACCCTAGGCAAGACAAAGAATTGGCCTTCAGAGTAAACTCATCAAGATAATCAGATGGTGCAAGGGTAGTTCAGTGGTAGAATTCTTGCCTGCCATGTGGGAGACCTGGGCTCGATTCCTGAACCATGCACCTCCCAGAAAAAAAAAAAAAAAAAGATAGCCGTTGCCTAGACATCAGCAAAAGATTACAAGCCATACTAAGAAGCAGGAAGCTATGGCTCAGTCAAAGCAAAACCTTAAAACTTTGAGGAAGACAGCTTTAGGAACAACTAATCAAAGATGTTCAAACAAATCTCCTAAATCAATTCAAAGAGATAAAGGAAAATATGCATAAAGTGACAAAGGACATTCAAGACACTGGGTGAGTATAAGGAAGAATATGAAAGCATAAAAACGAAACACAACAGAACTTATGGGAATGAAAGTCACAAGAAGATATTTAAAAACACACTAGAGGCACACAGCAGAACTGAAAGGGCAGACTAAAAATCAGTGAACTAGAAGATAGGATAATCAAAATAATACAGACAGAAGAACCGATAAAGAAAAGAATGGAAAAATTTGAGTAGAATCTCAGGGATCTGAATAACAGCACAAAGCATGCAAACATATATTGTTATGGGTGCCCCAGAAGGAGAAGAGAAGGGAAAGGGGGACAGAAAGCATATTTGAGGAAATAATGGCCAAAAAATTTCCAGCTTTTAAGAAAGACATAAATACACATGTACAGAAGTGCAACATGTTCCAAATAGAATAAATCCTAATAGACCTAGTCTGAGACACATAATAATCAGAATGTCAAATACCAAAGATAAAAAGAATCTTGAAAGCAGCAAGAGAAGAGCTAGAGCAACTAGGCAAGAAAAAGAAAGATAACCAAGTTATAAAGTAAGAAGTACAATTTTTATAACTTGTAGATGACATGATACTACATATAGAAAGCCCTGAAAAATCTACCACAAAGATACTAGAGCTAATAAACGACTTCAGCAAAGTGGTGGGGTACAAGAACAACATGCAAGAATCAGTAGTGTTTCTATACGTAAGTAATGAGCAATCTAAGGAGGAAATCAAGAAAAAAATGCCTTACAATAGAAACTAAAAAAAAAATTATCTAGGTATAAATTTAACTAAGGATGTAAAAGGACCTGTACATGGAAAAGTATCAAACATTGCTAAAAGAAATCAAAGATGACCTAAATAAATGGGAAGACACTCTGTGTTCATGGAAAGGAAGGCTAAATATCCTTAAGATGTCAATTCTACACAAATTGGTTTACAGATTCAATGCAATGCCGATCAAAATTCAAACAGCCTACTTTGTAGAAATAGAAAAGCCAATTATCAAATTTATTTGGAAGGGTAAAGGGCCCTGAATAACAAAAAAATATCTTGAAAAAGAAGAATGAATTTAGAAAAATCACACTTCCTGACCCTAAAGCATATTACAAAGCTTTTCTGTGTATAAGCCCTTTACATCCTTGGTTAAATTTACACCTTTTGATTTTTAGTTTCTATTGAAAGACTAATATGCTTTTGGTCAAAATATCATGGCACTGGCATAAAGCTATACTGACCGGTGGAATCAAATTCAAAGTTCAGAAATAGATGTTCCCATCTATAGCCAATTGATATTTCACAAGACTGCTACGTCTGCTTAACCAGGAAAGAACAGTATCTTCAATCAGACAGTGCTGAGAGAACTGGATATTCAGATGCAAAAGAATGAAAGTAGACCTCTATCTCACACCTTATATAAAATTTAATTCAATGGATCAAAGGCCTAAATATAAGAACCAGGACCATAAAACTCCTAGAAGAAATGTAGGAAAACATCTTTGGGAGCTTGTGATAGGCAAGGCTTTATTATACTTTACACCCAAAGCACAAGCAATGAAAGAAAAATTAGGTAAATGGGAACTCCTCAAAATTAAAAACTTTTGTGCTTCAAAGGACTTTGTCATAGAAGTGAAAAGACAACCTACTCACTGGGAGAAAATACTTTGAAACCACATATCCAATAAGCACTTACTATCCAAGGGGGGAAGATATAAACTAATCCTACAACTCAACAATAAAAAAGAAAAAGCCCAATTTAAAAATGGGTAAAAGACATTGTACTGGTTTGAAAGGATATGTGCACCCTAGAAAAGCCATGTTTTAATCCTGTTCCATCACGTAGAGACTGCCGTTTCTTTCAAACCCTATTCCAGTACTGTATGTTGGAAGTTTGATTATATTATCTCCATGGAGATGTGACTCGCCCAATTGTGGGTATTAACTTCTGAGTAGAGGGAGATGTGATTCCACCCGTTCCAGGTGGGTCTTGATTAGTTTACTCCAATCCTTTAAAAGAGGAATCTTTGGAGAGAGCTTCTGAATGACAAGAGCCAGAGCCCACACAGCCAGAAACCTTTGGAAAATATCCCTGGGGGAGCTTCATGAACCAAAAAGCCAGGAGAGAAAGCTAGCAGATGCCACCATGCTTGCCATGTGCCTTTCCAGTTGAGAGAGAAAACCTGGATGTCATAGGCCTTCTTGAACCAAGGTATCTTTCCCTGGATGCCTTAAATTGGACATTGCTCTGGTCTTGCTTTAGCTGGGACATTTTCACAGCCTAGAACTGTAAACTTGCAACATAATACATTCTCCTTTATAAAAGCCATTCTGTTTCTGGTATATTGCATTCCAACAACTAGCAAACTAGAACAGACATGAATAGACATTTTTCAAAGAGGAAATATAAACAGCTAAAAAGCACATGAAAAGATGCTCAACATCACTAGCTACAAGGGAAATGCAAATCAAAACCACAATGAGATACCATTTCAGACCTACTAGAATGTCCACTTTTTTAAAAAAACAAAACTACAAGTGTTGGAGAGGATGTGGAGAAATAGGAACACTCATTCTCTGCTAGTGGGAATGTAAAATGGTGCAGCCACTATGAAAGACAGTTTGGCAGTTCCTCAGGAAGCTAAGTAGAGAATTGCTATATGATCCAGCACTGAGATACTACCCAGAAGGACTAAGAACAGGGACTCAAATAGACATTTGCACACTGATGTTCACAGCAGCATTATTCACAATTGCCAAAAGACAGAAGCAACCCGAGTGTCCATCAACTGAGGAATGGATAAGCAAAATGTGGCATATATATATGATAGAGTATTATTCAGCTGTAAGAAGGAATGAAGTCCTGATGCATGTTTTACAGCATGAATGAACCTGGATGAAAATAACCCAGACACAAAAGGACAAATATTGTATTATCTCACTGTTATGAGATAATAAACAAACTCAAAATTACAATAAACAAACTCAAGAGAGTTAGAATCTAGAATATAGGTTACCAGGAAACAGATTGGGGTTAGAGAATAAGGTGTTAATGCTTAACCTGTAAAGAATTTCTATTTAGGATGATCATAAAGGCCTGGAAGTGAATGGCGGGGATGGTTACACATTACTGTGAATGTAATTCACAGCACGGAACTTTACACGTGAATGCGGTTAAAAGAGGAAACTTTAGGATGTATCTATTACTAGAATAAAAATTTAAAGATAGGACTGTATTGCACAGTGAACCCTATTATAGATGATGGACAATAGTTAATAGCATAGGAAAGTTCTTTCATGGTTTATAACAGATGTATGATGATAATATAAGGTGGTAATAATAAAGTGTTATAAGGGAAAAACATACCTACCAAAATAATGGATGACAGAACTCGTTTAATAATCTTTAATCAATTGTAACAAAGGTAAGTACTGTTAAAAAAAGAGTACAATTTTTTTTAAATGCTATCATTAAAAATAACAAATATTCCACACCAATGCAAGGTGTTGGTGAGGTGGTGTGCTGGTCTGAATCTGTGGTGGACCCCAGAAAAGCCATGCCCTTTGATCCTCATTCAGTATTGCTGGGTGGGAGCATTTTGATTGTTTCCATGAAATGTGACCCACTCAACTGTGGGTAGTAACTTTTGATTAGATGATTTCTATGGAGGTGTGTCTCCACCCACTGAAGGTGGAGTTGCTTGCTAGAATCCTTTAAAAGAGGAAACATTTTTTTTGTCACCTTATGTGTGAGACTAAAGCAAAAAATGTTTATTTGGTACAAATTTTATATTTTGACTAGTGCATTTCCTAATATAACTTATGTAGATAGTTTGATTGAACACCATAAGTACTTGGAATCTCAGGTGGGACATGAGATTTTGTTGGTTTGTCCAGAGTGATGCCCCGATGAATCCCAGAGTGATTCGATCAGTGAGTGGAAAAGTATTTGCAAAGCCCCCTTCGGGGAATGGTGAGAACAGGGAGAAATTCAACTTCCCCAAGTTGCATTCTTGATATTCTCACAAGCAGTGTGGACAACCAAAGCTATAGGCTGAGCCCCCAGTCTTGGGGTTTGTTCATACAAAACTTAACCCCACAAAGGATAGGTCAAGCCTACTTAAAATTTAGGCCTAAGAGTCACCCCCAAGAGATCCTCTTTTGTTGCTCAGTTGTGGCCTCTCTCTCTAGCCAACACAACAAGCAATCTCACCACCCTCCCCCTGTCTATATGGGACATGACTCCCAGAGGTGTGGACCTTCCTGGTAACGTGGGACAGAAATCCTAGAATGAGCTGAGACCCAGCATCAAGGGATTGAAAAAAACCCTAGAATGAGCTGAAACTCAGCATCAAGGGATTGAGAAAACCTTCTCGACCAAAAGGGGGAAGAGTGAAATGAGACAAAGTGTCAATGGCTGAGAGATTCCAAACAGAGTCGAGAGGTTATCCTGGAGGTTATTTTTACGCATTAAGTAGATATCACCTTGTTATTCAAGATGTAATGGAGAGGCTGGAGGGAACTGCCTGAAAATGTAGAGCTGTGTTCCAGCAGCCATGTTTCTTAAGGATGATTGAATAATGATATAGTTTTCACAATGTAACTGTGTGATGTGAAAACCTTGTGTCTGATGCTCCTTTTATCTACCTTGTCAACAAACGAGTAGAACACATGGAATAAAAATAAATAATAGGGGGAACAAATGTTAAAATAAATTTAGTTTGAAATGCTAGTGATAAATGAAAGCAAGGGGTAAGGGGTATGGTAGGTATAATCTTTTTTTTTATTCTGTTTTCCTTTTATTTCTTTTTCTGAATAGATGCAAATGTTCTAAAAAATGATGAATATGCAACTAAGTGATGATATTGTGAATTACTGATTATATATGTTAATGTTTTATTTTGTTTGTTAAATTTTTTAAAATTAATAAATAAATTTTAAAAAATAAAAATAAAAAAAAAGAAACATTTTGGAGAGAGTCCCTTTTTGGTAAAGCCACATGAAAGCCAGCAGACACCGCCATGTTCGCCATGTGCCCTTCCAGCTGAGAGAGAGATGCTGAACGTCGTCGGCCTTCTTGAACCAAGGTATCTTTCCCCGGATGCCTTAAATTGGACATTTCTAAAGACTTGTTTTAATGGGGACATTTTCTCAGCCTTAGAACTGTAAACTAGCAACTTATTAAATTCCCCTTTTTAAAAGCCATTCTGTTCCTGGTATATTGCATTCCGGCAGCTAGCAAACTAGAACAGGTGGTATAAAGCAATCCTGTATTTTATGCATGATTATTTTGTAAACTCACAATTTCTTTAATTAAAAAAAAAAAAATTTTTTTTTAGAGTGCCTGGCCTGGGTCTGCCAGAGGTTCCTCAGCTATCAGAGTCAGCCCCACTTCCTGATCCTGCTCTGAGGACTGACGGCCTGGAACAAGGAATCAGAAATCCAACTTTCTTCCCCTTCCTGGTTGTCAGGTGCCACCTTTGCCCACAGAGCCTGTTTGTCTTGAAGGTGGTGACAGAATGAACTTATGCCACCCAGTTTTTCAGACAAAGGAGTGACAGAACAGGCACTGGATCAAGACTAGGATTTACACTAGATTTTACCACCACCCACAGCTCTGCAGCCTTGAGAAGAAACCACTGCAACCCCTGATCTGCATCCACCCCACCTGGGAAGGGAGGGTGATAACCCCTACGCCACAGGACTGTGAAGCCCAAAGGAGACAAAGTACTTGTCCACACATGTGAGACGTCACCTCCCCATCTAAATCTCTCTCTGGCTACTACAAAACCTTCCCAGAGAGCTCACAACTGCCTGTCCCAAAGCCTGTTCATCTTACTCCGATAAACTCTCCCCATGTCACCTTCTCTCCATTACAATTCACTTCCCAAAAGATATTCCTACTAAAAACAGATGAGCTTCTAAGAGGCTTGAAGAAAAGGAGTTAAAATTATTCCATTCAGTCATTTACCCAGGCTTAATGGGTGACTTTATGTGCCAAGCTGTAGGCCTCAGGCATGAATGAGACACGGTCTGGGGGGGAATTAAGGTCAGATCCCTGCCTGGGGCTTCATTCTTGCCCTCATTTGCCCCCAGACTTAACGGGTGTTCATCGCCCCTTTCAGTCTTTTACCTGCCATGAAGTTCCCAGTAAATCCTAGGGTTTCCCTAATCTACTATGTACCTCGCATCCCCATCTGAAACCTATACTCAGCCCCTTCCCCATTCTCCCCCAGTTCTCCTGACACTCCCACCCCCTACCCCATCCCTCAGGCTTCTGGTCAAGTCTCAGAAAATAAAACTTGACATACAAAATGGATTCTGAGGCATGGGGGCCCATCAGTTTCTCTCCCTCTGCAGCTCCTTTGATAGGACCTGATGTGCTGGCAAGATGGATGAGCACGAACATGCCACTAACCCACCTGCCAAAGGCCAGACCAGATAACCACGAGCATGAACTCACGATCTGCACCAGGCTGATATCTCCCAGCTTTGCCTGCAGCCACACATCACTCCCACCCTTCCCGAAGTGGTTTTTCCTTCAAAACCACGAGCTGTCAGAGAGTTGGAGCCATTTTTCCTTTCCTTTCGCTAGCTGGTTTTGCTGGCTCCCACCTGCCTGCTCTCCCCTTGCTTTCATTCTGTCTGTTTCTTTCTCTCTAGCAATAAACTATTAAGCTTTCACTCGCTGTCTCATGTGGCTCCTTTAACAACCCATGCCTAACACTTCTCTCATTCTGACCAGCCCAAGAAGACACCAAACTAGGAAGACACCTACCCGCTCCATTCAGACAGTGTCTGCCCACTTCAAGCCAGGACCTCACCTCTTACCTGGATCACTGTACTACCCTCCCTCTAAGTTCCCTCCCTCCAGCCTTGCCCTCTCCAGTGGATATACCTCCATAGAGGCTACTACAATGGACTCTTCAAAAAAGATGTGGCCTGTCAAAACTTTCACAGGGTTATAACCATGAAATAGGGATTTGAGGGATGATTTTGATTAGTGAATCCTTATATAAAAATTCCTTTTTGCTTTCTAGAATGTTGGAGTAGACAGGAAAATACCTGAGATCTCTGAATTGTAGTCCAGCTGCCTTGATATCTGAAATGAGTATAAAAAGCCCTTATCCTGTGCCTTTGTGATTATAAGAGCTGGTTATTCTCTTGTAGAGCAAAGGTCCTGATGCTGATGAAGTCAGCCATTAACTACTTCTTCCTTTTGGTTTACAGCTTTAGTACTGAAGTGATGGCTCTGCCTCCCCTCTTTTCAACGTATGTTCTCCTATTGAAATGATAATAACACTTGTCTCCTTTTCTGCTTTGAATTTACTATCTGAAATGACCTTATCTCCTCTTGTTAAAATCATTAAAAACTTTGTACCTCTTAATCTTGGGGAAACAGATTTGGGGCCCTGAGGCTGTTTGTTCTCTTGCTACACATGTAGTAATAAATTCTTTCTCTCTTTGAAATCCCGGTGTCTCAAGAATTGATCATTGAGCCGGATGGGCAGAAGAATCCATGGCCTTTGTCTGGTAACACCGTCAAGCTGAAACTCCAAGTATGGAATTCAAGGAACTTCTCAGGGCAGTGCTACTCCTTTCTTCACAACTTGAACTCCAAATATTTACCCCTCTAACCACACTAAACCTTGAATCTTTCCCCAACACATCCTGCCTAGTTTACCCCCTCCTGGGAACCTCTGGAGAGTACCCCTCTCCCTCTTTACACTTCTCCTTGCCTGCTGGGAAAACGTCCCACCTTCGAAACCCATGGCCCCCAATACTTGGAATTCCTCCCTATTCCTTGGGCTGGTCTTTGACTAACAGAATGTGGTGAAAGAGACTTTGTGCAAGTTCTGGAGCCCAGGCCTCATGAGGTCTCACGGTTTCCACCTTCACCATCATGAAACCCTGAGACCACCACATGTGCAGAAGCCCAGGATGAAAATGTAACCAAGAAGTTAGGATTTAACAAATGATTATGACTACTGAATCATTACATAAAAATTCCTTTTTTCTTTCTGGTAAATTAGAGTAGAGGGAGGGAAATACCTAAAATCTCTGAATTATGATCCAGCTGTCCTGATCACTGAAAATGACTGTAAACGCCTTTATCTTGTGCCTTTGTGATTGTAAAAGCTGGTACTTCCTTTATCTGTTTATTTTTTGTTTTTTTTTTTACTTTAACAATTTGTAAGGGAAAATCCCCTAATGCTAATGGAGGAAGTTGAATCAACTCAGAACAACCTTTAACTGGTACCACTACAGTTCTACTACAGTTTTTCTCCTTTACATTTGTAAATTGTCTCTGCTTATACTTGCTATTGAGATAATTCTGTCTGCGTATACTTGTTAAAATTGCAATGACTTCATCTCCCCTTGTTAGACTCCATAAAAACCTTAAACTCCCTAGATTCAGGGAGACAGAATTTTAGGCCAATAAGCCATCTGATCTCCTGTTTTACACCAAGTAATAAACTCTTCTCTCTTTGAAACCCCAGTGCCTCAGGAACCTAGTCATTTGAGCCCACTGGGCAGAGAATACACTGCCTTTGTCTGGTACCAAAAGAGCACATGGAGAGAGAGGCCAGCCCCCAGCTTATCCACTAGCTGAATATAGCCACCAGAGTGCATTCAGGTAGATCCAGTACAAGAACCTCCCTGTCAACCCACAGAATCTCAGGAAATAATAAATTATTGTTGCTTTAAGTCATTAAGTTTTGGGATGGTTTGTTACACAGGAACAGATAATATACAATTCAGTTCTAAGGTGAAGCCTTCCCTTCCCCAAGTTCCCTCTCTGGTTTTTTGCATGATACATTCCTTTATAATGATTTAGTATCTTCTCTCCCAAGACACAGCGAGCTCCTTGAAGACCAGAATTGACAGTGGTAATGGATCAAGCCATTTATTATTTGTTGAATTCAGCATACTTGAATTTATTAATATATTTAGGAAGTACTCCTGTTGCCAGATTTGGCTTCCCAGTTCTTGGCCATGCTATGAGAAAGAATTCAAGGACATAGCATAGCATAGAATAAAGCAGGCAGAAAATGTATTGAGAACACATAGTGTTACCAGACAAAGGCCATGGATTCTTCTGCCTGATATGCTCAACAACAATTCTTGAGACACCAGGGTTTCAAAGAGAGAAAGAGTTTACCACTGGGCACATGTAGAAGAGCAGATGGCCTAGCTACCCAAATCTGTCTCCCTGAACTGCAGTAATTCTGATAGTTTTATTTGAGAAAAAGATAGACAGGGTTTAGGATAATGAGCAAAGTGGGCCCAGATAATGTAATTAGAGATGATCTAATTATTCGGCATACATGGACTGATTACATGCTTAGTCACAGAACATATGTAAGAAAATGGCAGAATGAGGCACAGGTGATTTATAGGTTAAAGTCTAAGCTACTGTGAGTGTCCAGCAGGCCCATTTTGGTTAGATCCAGCTGATTATCAAGATAACTTTGGCTTTGGGGTAGGTTCGTTCTGGGCTGACCCAAGACCCTTCATTAAAAACATTAGGGGCCGTCCTTAGTGATTACGAGACTCTAAAGTTGAAAAACTAGATAATTCGGTACAAATGAAGGTTAGTCACAAGGTTTTGACAATTACAGGGGAGAAGACAAAGGCTATGTAATCATTATCAGAGATTAAGGCAGCTGGAATACAGTTTAGAGATTTCAGTAATTTCCATCTGTCTACACCAATATACCAGAAAGCAAAAAGGAATATCTATATAATGATTCAGTAATCAAAACCATCCCTTAAATACTGATTTCTCTGTTACAATATGAAGGGATATGTGGACACTTTCACAAAGACAGAGGCGAGAAAGGCGAGAGGCCCTGGCAATGCAGGTCCATTTGCTTTTATAGATTATCTTTACTTATTCCCCTTCCCCCCAACCTTACCCCCTTGTTCGGGGCTCTTTCTTCTACCTTCCCTTCTCTACAGGGCTGTACCTGGTGGTAGATAGTATATTTGGGTGGGCCGGTTGGCTCCACCATTCTCCACAGTGACTGGCTCAGGTGGGGGTGCTTTGGTTCCAGATGGGTTGGCTGCAGCTGGGTGCGTCCCGTACATGGGTAGCCTCCAGGCAGGGTGTCTGTACAGGACATGGGCCCTCCTGAACTTGACTAACCACCTCTGTTCAAGTTCTCCTTCAACGTTTTCTTATCTTCTTCCTCCTCTATTCCTGCTCTAGCCTGCATCACTCTTATATGGACACTTTACATGCAATGCATCCATCAAAGGTTTTTGAGAATATACTACGTTAAAAGAATATGTCCCTTGGGTGCACAAATAGTTCAGTGGTTAGAATGCCTGCCTTCCATGTGGGAGACCTAGGTTCGATTCCCAGACCATGTTCCCCCCGCTCCCAGAAAAAAGAATATGTCCCCTTCCCTTTATGATGCTGTCAACATAGCATGTCTAAAACAGAACTAAAATGTTTCAGTAAAGATAGGTCTACATTGTGGGAAAGTACAAAACCACCGGTAGATGGAGGGGTCAAGAAAAATCTTCTACAGAGTTGACATTTGCCATTACAGTATGGATGAACTCTGAAGACATGTTGTATGAAATAAGCCAGACACAAAAAGACAAATATTGTATGATTCCACTTACACGAAATAACTAGAATATGCAAATACATAGGAACAAAAACTAGTTTACAAGTTACCAGGGACTGGAAGGTCAGGAATGGGAGTTAAGGCATAAGGTGTACAATGTTTCTGGTTGGGGTAATGGAAAAGTTTTGGTAATGGATGGTGGCATTACTGTGAATGTAGTAAATATCTTATTGTATAATTGAAAGTAGTTAAAATGGGAAATTTTATGACATATGTTACACCCCCCACACACACATACACATACACCCACAACAATATTTGAGCTCAACCTTAAAAGATAAACACGTAATCACTATTGGTTAAACCTGTAGCTCCTGCTTCTCCTCCTCCTCCTCTTCACCCAACCCCTAAGGAGAAGGACTGACGTCATAGGTTGGCCAGGTTCAAATCTCCTGAGCTAAGCCAAAATCCAGGGGATGGAACGTGTGAAACAAAGGGTTACATGTTGGTTCCAGTCTGGGGATGGCTCCTTCCTATTGCTTCTCTCACAGACATGCAAGGTAAGTCGGGGGCTTGGGTTTCTTTCCAATGGGAAGGAAGTACCCTTTCTCTTCCACCTTACCCCCCTCTCCTTAGAGCAGCAGGCAAGAAGCAGAGGGAGGCCAAGGGGAAAGAAACAAAACAAGAGTTGCCCACCCTGCCCAGATCCAGGGCAGTCCCCAGGGTTAGGGTTCTATGCTGGGTTTGGGGCCCAAAGTCCTACCGTAATAAAAGTTTTGTTTCCCTGCCACATCCTTTGGGTATATATCCCCCCAGGAAGACCCTGAAGTGGCAGGGGCTGGTAGAAGAGCCAGAAAAGCTGTGTCCCAGCCATTCATCTCTCAGCATCAAAGCTGCCTGTGAGGAAAGAAGCTGGGGGGTTCTAGGCAAAGAGAATAGCACTGCAAAAAGATGAGCAGGCATATCAGTGGAGCACTAGAAATACGGAGAAAGGATTGCAGGACCACAAATATATTTCATTTATACCACTCTGCATGAGAACCTTGGACTTAATCCATAAAAACAAATTGTTTTGCCTCGATAAACACTCCTGTACGAGCTAACTGACAAGTGCTAATGTTATCAGGGTCTTATTATGTGCCGTGTAGTTATATAGGGTCTCACATGAATTAATCCTCTAAGGCACAAAGATAAATAACTTTCCAAAAGTTGAACAAATGAGCAAATGAGGAACCTGAGGTTGAAAAGGGCTGAATAATTAGTAAGTGGCAGGTCGGTCCTCTTTTACCAACTCTGCTACTCAGCAGCTGTGGTATCAAAAAGGAGATGTATCAAAAAGGAGACAGGTTCTTTAGCTGGACTTACCAGGAGGTTTTCTGGAGGAGCTAGTAGCTGAGCTGAGTCATCAAAGACAGAAGAGGCTGTGAGGGCTTTAGCTGCGGGGACTCCAGAGAGCCTGGAAGTACTTTAAGAAAAGGACAAAATCCAAGAAAAATACACACGCAGAGGCTGGCCAAGCTTCAGAGTTAGTAAATGCCCCTGCAGAGCACACACTGCACACCCAAGAGCAGCGCCTCCCTTACGAGCTCAACCCGGCCAGCACTTTTTTCTTTAGTTTCATATCAAAAGTTGGCTGAGACTCAGCTTTCTGAATCACGTGTGTCAATGTAAGTTTTATTGAAATAAGAATAACTGTTGCACTGAGTCCGAGATTATTTTTCTTTTTACAAATTATTTGAGGAGTTTGCTTTTTAGTCATTTTAGTTTTTAAAAACTAGAATTGTATGGCACTTCAGCATTCACAAAATTACTTTCTTGCTCCTTATTTCAATGATGAGTGTTAATTTTCTCCATTTTTCAGGGGAGGGCACCGAAAACCCAGAGGTTAACTAATTTTAAATTCACACAACTAACAAAAGGAAGAGCTGGGCTCAAGTTAGACTCCAAACTCTACTACCATTCATTTTTTTTATTCCTTTATTCATTGAAAAAATACATTTATTGCATGCCCCATGTGTGTAAAGCACAGGACATGGCACTGATTATACAATGAGGACAAAATAAGCACAGTTCACCTTGCTGCCTCCTTTTCTCGGTGCATCAACCACCGAAACAGAAATAAGTTAAGAACTATAGAAACTTACATCTAATATTTCCAACGGACACTCAGTAATTATACTGACACTTTAGCAGGGTTATTTCACCTTTATTTGTAGTTAGTGCGGCCATCACTGCACTGGACACCTGCTTTGTGCCCACTTCTATGCCAGATATTGTGTATGGACCCTAACACACAAGCAACAGAACACAATTCAATCCAACAATAATTATGTGCAAACTACTCAATCTAAAAATATGTATCGAGCAGATACTCTGGGAAAAACATTTATTCAACAAATATTTATTAGCATCTATGACAATCATAATAGCTAGTATTTACTCAAAACTAACTACATGCGAAACATAATGCTAAATTCTTTCCACATAGTATCAGATAAATCTCAGGATTACTCTTAAGACATAGGTATTAGAGAGCTTAAATAGACATGCTCATAATCATGAGCCTGGAAAGTGGTGGAGCTAGAATTTGAATCAAGACCACCAGCATTTACCACCACTATGTTTCTCCCTTTCCAATGCCGAACTCTGTGCAGGTGTCTGGATACAATGGTGAAAAACAGATGCGAGCCTGCTCTCAAGACACTTACAGACTAGTAGGAAGATAAACTTTAAACAAATAATGCTCTGGGAATGTCTAACAGGGAACTGGTCTCCTTTGGGCTTCATTAAAGCTTCCCCAAAGGATATGACTTTTTAAGCATACTTAGAGGAGAAATAGGTATTAAAGAAGCAAAGGAGAAAAGGGAAGGTCAATCTAGGCCAGAGAATAGCACATGGCAAAGTCTCAAGATAGAAAGAGATCTAGTGGTCTTAGGAACTGGCCAAAGGTCAAGGTAGCAGGTTATGGTGGGAAGCTAAGGAAAAGAGCATGTGGAATGGCATACAAAGCATATTTCAAAGGTCACTCTAGCTACTATAGAAAAGGGATCAGCTAAGAGTTAGAAAGCATTTGGGAAGACCAGTCAGGAGGCTATTTCAGCTAAGAATGAGATGCTAGCTTAGATTAGTCTGCTGGTAGTGGGACTAGAAGTGGACACATTGATTAAATATTTAGGAGTTAGATGTGATCAGGCTTGGGTAGCTGTATGAAGGAGAGAAGTGAGTTAATCAAGGTTTTGGGTTGAACAACATGGTAGATAGCGGCAACTCTGGGGAGAAAGATGATGGCTTGGATTGTATCCAAAGTGGCTGAGAAAAAAGTGGTTAAGTAACAGGTGGCTGGTTAGACATATAGAGGTCATTACAGTGAAGGAGATTGTTTTTGAAGGAGGTGAAAAGAGTGCCTAGGACAGAGCCCTGAGGCTTTCATAATGGGAGCATTAAGAAAGGCTGATAGATATAGAGAGACATCACCAAGACGGCAGAGTGAGACACTCCAGAGTTCTGTCCTCTGACAGAATCTTTAAACAACTAGTGAGAACTAACAGAACCACTTTTCTTAGAGTGCCAAAAATCAACTAATGGGTTGAAGTAACTGGATGAGTGCCAACTCAAGAAAACAGCAACTTAAAAAGGACAGACACCCCTCATGGTTCTGTTACTGTCCCTTCCCCCATGCCCTCCCCAGCTCAGTGTGGAGCCAGCCTATGCTCTCAGTTCAAATCCCTGGTCCCAGTTCTGAAGGAAGCAGAGTAATCCCTATGCACATACTAAGATGCATGTGTTTCTGGACCGACCTATCGGGTAGTAGCCTGAAGGAGTGAACTGGGACGCTTGTCTCTGGTTCACTGTCACAGAGCTTGCCCTGCATGCAGAAGCAGCTTGGGGACAGTTAAATCAGTGTGAGAAATAATCAAATCATAACAACCAGAGACAAAGTATAACTAGCCTTAAGACATACAATAAAGCACCTGGGAATGGGGACTCAGAAGAAAAACTATTTCATAGGAAGCAATTTATGAATAAAATGAGATGACTGATAAAGAGATTAAATTATAAAAAGGAACCAAACAGAAATATTGGAGCTGAAAACCATAGTAACTGAAATTTAAAATTCCCTAGAAAATATCTGAAACTGTTGAACTGCAACCCAGTAGTCTTGATTTTTGAAGATGACTGTATCACTATAGAGCTTTTATGATCTGATCATGTGATTGTGAAAACCTTGTGACTGACACTCCCTTCATCCAGGGTATGGGCAGATGAGTAAGAAAATAAGGACAAAAAATAAATAAATAATGGGGGGAATAAGGGTTATGTGATATTCTGGGTGTTCTTTTTTCTTTTTCTTCTTTGGAGCAATGAAATGTTTAAAAATTGTGGTGATGAATGCACAACTATTTGATGATACTGTGAACCGGTGACTGTACATCTTGGATGACTATATGGTATGTGACTATATATCTCAATACGAGGCATTTTTAAAAGACCAAAAAAAAATTCCCTAGAGGGATTCAACAGCAGACTGGGGCTAGCAGAAGAAAGAATCAGTGAACTTGAAGATAAGATAATTTAAATTACTTAGTCTGAGGAACATAAAAAGAAAAATGAAGGGAACCTAAAAGACCTGTGGAATACAAACAAACACGCCAATATATACTTTACTGGAGTGCCAGCAGAAAAGAGAAAGAGAAAGGAGCATGGAGAATATTCAAAGGAAATATGCCTGAAAACTTTCCAAATTTAACAAAAGATATGACTATACACTTTCAAGATGCTCAAACTCCAACAGGATAAACCCAAATAGACCCACACCAAGGCATATTATAATCGAACTGCTGGATGCCAAGGATTAGGAGAAAATTCTGAAAGCCACAAGAGAAAAGCAATATGTAAAACAATGAAACCTTATTAAATAATTTAAAGAATACCTAATTCCATGTTCATGGATTAGAAGACTAAATATTATTAATATGTCAATTCTATCCAAAATGATATACAGGTTCTACGCAATCAAAATTCCATCACCCTAGGGCAGGCCATGGTGGCTAAGCAGGCAGAGTTCTCACCTGCCATGCCAGAGACCTGGGTTCATTTCCCAGTGCCTGCCCATGTGAAAAAAAAAAAAAATCACCCTTCTTCACAGTAATGGAAAAGCAAATCACCAAACTCCTATGGAAGAACAAGGGACCCCCAAATAGTCAAAACCCCTTGAAAAAGAAGAACAAAGTTGGAGTTCTCACACTTCCCAATTTCAAAACTTATCAAAAGACTACAGCAATCAAAGCAGTTTGGTACTGGCACAAAGACGGACATAAAGATCAAAGGAACAGGGCGGGCAACAGTGGCTCAGTGGCAGAGTTCTTGCCTGCTGTGCTGGAGACCTGGGTTTGATTCCCGGAGCCTGCCATACAAAATATATATATATATATCAAAGGAACAGAATGGAGGATTCAGAAACAAACCCTCATATCTATCACCAATGGCTTTTTGACAAGGGTGCCAAGGTCACTCAATAGAGAAAGAATAATTCCTTCAACAAATGGTGTTGGGAAAATTAGCGGTCCACATGCAAATGGACTTCTATCTCTCACTATACACAAAAAATTAACTAAAAATGGATTAACGACCTCAAATAGGTTCTAAAACTATGAAACTCTTAGAAGAAAATACACTGAGTATCTTCAGGATCTCGTATTAAGCAATGGATTCTTAGATTTTGTACACTATGTTGTTGTTACTCATACATCAAAAGCATGAGCAACAACAACAAAAATTGGACTGAATCAAAATTAAAAACTTTTGTGCAAAAGACATTATCAAGAAAGTGAAAAAACAGCCTACAGAATAGGAAAAATATGTAGAAACCATATACCTGATAAGGGCTTAATAACTGAAATATATAAAGAACTCCAACAATTCAATAACAAAAAGATAATCCAATTAAAAATTGGGTAAAAGGCAAAAATAGACATTTCTCTAAAGAATATATACAAATGGCCAATGAGCACATGAAAAGATGCTCAACGTCCTTAGCAATTACAGAAATTAAAATAAAAACCAGGATGAGTTATCATTTCACGCCCATTAGAACAGCTGCTATGAACAAAACAGACAATGAGAAGTGTGGCAGAGAAATAGGAACACTCATTCATTGCTGGTAGCAAAGAAAAATGGTGTAGCTGTTGTGGAAGACAGTTCAGCACTTCCTCAGACAGTTAAGTATAGAATTACATATGACCCGACAATCCCACTACTAGGTCCACGTCCAAAAGAAATGGAAGCAGGGACTCGAACAGATATATCTGCACCCAATGTTCATTGTCAATTGTCAATATATGGAAGCAACCCAAGTGTCCATCAACTGATGAATAGATAAACAAGATGTGGTATATACATACAATGGGATATTATTCAGCTGTAAGAAGGAATGAAGTCCTGATGCAAGTGACAACATGGATGAATCCTGAAGATATCATGTTGAGTTACATAAGCTAGACACAAAAGGGCAAATATTATATGATCTCACTGATAATGAATGTGCTGGTTTGAAACTGTTATTACCCAAGAAAAGCATGTTCTTTTCCTAATCCAATTTTGTAGAGCCAGACCTATTGTTTAGGATAGGATTTTTTAATTAGGTTGTTTCCATGAAGATATGATCCACCCAACTGTTTGTGGGACCTTTTAATTAGGTGGTTTCCATGGAAATGTATCCCTACCCATTCAAGGTGGGTCTTAATCCACTTACTAGAATCGTTTAAGAGGGAACCATTTTGGAAAAAGCTCAGAGCCAACACAGACTAAGACATTTGGAGATGCAGAAAGTAAAACCTTAGGGGAAGCGGTTTGAAACCAGAGCCCAAAGAACTACCAGATGTCAACCACATGCCTTTCCAGATGCCAAAGGTGTTCTGGATGCCATCTGCCCTTCTTGAGTCAAGGTGTCTGTGGTAGTTAGATTCAGTTGCCAACTTGGCCAGATGAAGTTCTGTTGCTGTGGACATAAGCCAATGGTAAATGAACCTCACCTGCTGCTCATTACATCTGCAGTTGGCTAAGAGGCGTGCCTGCTATAATGAATGATGTTTCATTTAATTGGCTGATGCTTAAATGAGAAAGCTCAATGTAGCACAGCCCAAGCAGCTAAGCATACCTCATCTCAGCACAAGCAGCTTAGCCCAGGCCTTTGGAGATGCAGAAAGGAATCACCCTGGGGAAAGTTGTTGGAACCCAAAGGCCTGGAGAGAAGGCCAGCAGAGATCACCCTGTGCCTTCCCACATAAGAAAGAACCTCAGTTGAAAGTTAGCTGCCTTTCCTCTGAAGAACTATACATTTTTAACTGAATAAATCCCCTTTTATTAAAAGCCAATCCATCTCTGTTGTGTTGCAATCTGGCAGCTAGCAAACCAGAACAATGTCTTTATCTGTGTGCCTCAGTTTGGACATTTTTATGGCCTTAGAACTGTAAACTTGTAATTTAATAAACTCTCTTTATAAACGCCATCCCATTTCTGGTATAGTGCATTCTGGTTGCATTAGCAAACTAAAACAATAAATAACCAGAAAATGCAAAGTCTTAGAGACAGAAAGTAGCAACAGGGTACCAGGGGCAAGTTGGGGAATGGGGTACTTAATGGTATAGAGATTCTGGTTTGGGATAATGAAAATGTTTTGGTAATGATGGTAGTGTAATATTGTGAGTGGTATTAATACTACTAATTTTTATACTTGAACACGGTAAAAATGGGAAATTCTGTGTGGTAACATGATATTACCACAATAAATTTTTAAAAAAGATTTTACAAAGTTGATAAGAGATGAGAAATTGAGCAAAGAGAAATGAGAGCCATGATAAAAGAGGTCAGAGGAAAGCCAGGAGAATATGGCATCTACAAAACAGAGGAAAGAATGTGTTTCAAGAAGAGAGTGATTTGAGATGCAGGACACATGTGCCTGAATTTAGCAGGGTGCTATTTAATAAGAGAAAGGCTGTTGTCACACAGACTTGTCCTGGGAGTTCTCAAGAGGACAGCATTTGAGGTGCACTTGGGAAAGCTGGAGGATTTAGATATACAAAAGAGAGAGACTGACCTTGTATGTTTGGGAAACAGCCAACAGTACCAGCAAGTACAAATAGATGGAAAGCATCACCTTGAGGAGAACTTGATTTAGACTCCTAGCCTGTGAGACATTTAATTCCCATTGTTTAAACCAACCCATTACATGATATTCGCCTGAGAAGTCAAGGATGCTAAAACATACTTGACATGACTTGTTCAACAAAGCGCAGTTTTTGAACAAAGGTGGTAAAGTCAGAATTCTCATTTCATCTGTATCCAGGGTTATCACCTCCATGCTACCTTGACTCTGGTAGCAACAAAGGGAACAGATTAGAACGGGTCAAGCTGGGCAGGGATGGACAGGAGAATAAACTTAAGAGAGATGTAGGATGCAGAATCAACAGGATGTTGAGGCTGGATATATGCTGAGGAGAATGGAGGAGTAAGTGCTACTGGTTTGAACAACTGGGGATGGTAGGACCACTTACTGAGGTGGGAAATGCAAGACAAGGATTCACAGGAAGATGGATAGTTTGCTCTGGACATGAGTCTGCTGGGTCAAGGTACATTTGAGAAGATATCCAAGGGGAAAGGGATTTATAGACCTGAAGGCAGAAGAGCTCTAGTGTGTGGGAGATGTGGGATGCTTCAGTGCAATCTGTTAAATAAAAATACAACAGCCACCTACATTGGGAGTTACCAGGAACTGCCTCCTTTCTAAGAAAGGGTAGGTACTTTTCTAAAAGTCCCCTAAGTTGGGGTATTGTCCCAAACAATACGGAGGAGTGAGACACTTCAGGGCACTTTCACCCTATAGAAGCTCTGAACAACCAGCAAGAACTGGCAGAAACATCTTTCTCAAAGCTACAGAAAGAAACAGTAAAAGCATTGCAGTTATAAGGCAAGTGTCAAATCAAGCAAAAGGCAACTTAAAAGCAGTAAGTTCTACATCCCTCACCGTCCAGAAGTAGAACCAACCCGTGCTCCCAGTACAGGTCTCCAGTCCCAGTTCTAGAGGGAGAAGAGTAACTCTTGTGTACATAGTGGAAGTGTGTATGACTGCCTCAATCTCTCTGATGATGGTGGCCTAAGGAACTGAACCAGTACTCTTGTCTCAGGCTTGTCATTCCAGAACTTGCCCTGAATGCAGAAGGCAGTTCACAGAGTTCTCCTACAAAACATTCTGGAAGTGCAGTCAAATTGTGGCTGCCCAAGGCAAGGGATTGCCAGCTGCAGGATGTGCATGCAGTGCCCAGGATCATGAAGAAACTGTTTCTAGAGAAGAAAGAACAATCATATCTGTGTAAACAGGAGAATCCTTAGGGCCACACACACATGCCATAGACAAGACAACTGCACAGAAAGGATCAGGGAGGCTCCTATGCTTTGGCCTTAAGCTATTCTCTAAACTCATTGTATAGATAAGCCCTAAAGAAGAGAACTCGCACAAGTCAATTGCAAAGACTGGGAAGATGTTTTCTTTTTTTTTTCCTTACTTTTTTTGTTAGCTCCTGGCACTCAAACAAAATTCTGTCTTAACATTAGCTGGATTCAAGCTTAAGGAACAGATGACTTAGAGTCTAAATTTCAGTGATAACACCTAATATTTCAAAATGTCCAGGTTTCAACAAAAGATTACAAACATATCAAGAAACAGGAAGTGATGGCAGAGGCAAGGAGAGGAGTAAAAGTATTAGAAACCAGCAATGAGAAAGACCAGAACTGCAACATATGAAAGGCTTTTAAAACCTGGTCCTAAGTATGCTCAAAGAGCTGAAGAAAAACTTAGGCAAATAACTAAGAAAATCAGAAAGATGACAGGTGAACAAAAATGGAATATCAATAGAGAGATGGAAATTATCAAAGGGAACCAAACAGAGCTGAAAATGATAGTAACAGAAATTTAATCCCTAAGTGACTTGTTCTAGTTTGCTAGCTGCTGGAATGTGATATACCAGATACACCAGATATGGAATGGCTTTTTTTAAAAAAGGGAATTTAATAAGTTGCTAGTTTACAGTTCTAAGGCCAAGAAAATATTCCAATTAAAGCAATTCTATAAAAATGTCCAATCTAAGGCAACAGCGAAAGATACCTTGGTTCAAGAAGGCTGATGAAGTTCAAAGTTTCTCTCTCAACTGGAAAGGCACATGGTGAACATGGTGGCATCTCCTTGCTTTCTTTCCAGGCTCCTTATTTCATGAAACTCTCCCAGGGGTGTATTCCTTCTTCATCTCCAAAGGTCTCTGGTTGCATGGGTTCTGGCTCTTGTCACTCTCATCACCCTTTCATGGCTCTGCTCTCTCGATATCTTGTCATTCTGAAGCTTTCTCCAAAATGCTTCCTCTTTCAAAGGATTCCAGTAAACTAATCAAGACCCACGTAGAATGGGTGGAGCCACATCCCCATGGAGATAATCTAATCAAGTTTCCAGCACAGAGTTCTGAATAGGATTTAAAAGAAATGGCTGCCTTCACTGATGGAGTACAATTAAAACATGGCTTTTCTAGGGTACATAATCCTTTCAAACCAGCACAGGGCTCAATAGCAGATTGTAGCTAGCAGAAGAAAGAAGCAATGAATGTGAAGATTAGACAACTGAAATCATCCAGTCTGAAAAGCACGAAGTAGAAAAGTGAACAGGGCTTAAGAACCATGAGGCACCATCAAGAATTTTAATATACACATTGTAAGAATCCCAGAAGGAAAAGAAAGAGAAAAAGGGTCAGAGAGAATATTCAAATAAATAATGACTGAAAACTACCCAAATTTAACGAAAGGCACGAATATACACATAAAAGACACTTGTATTTCAAACAGGATAAATCCAATAGGCTCATACCATGGCATATTATAATCAAACTATCAAAACGTCAAGGATAAAGAGAGAATTCTGAAAGCCACAAGAGAGAAGCAACGTATTATTTGCAAAGTAGTCTCAATAAGATTAAATCCAGTGTCTCACTGGAAACCATGGAGGCAAGACATCAGTAGGTAATAAATCTAAAGTGCTGAAAACAAAAAATTGCCAATCAAGAATTCTATCTCTGGCCAAACAGCCTTGCTTTTTTAAAAAATATTTTTATTGAGACATTTTCATGTGCCATACAGTCCATCCAATGTATACAATCAATGGCTCATGTTACATATTTATCACCATGATCATTTTTAGAACATTTGCATCACTCCAGAAAAAGAAATAAAAAGGAATAACCCATACATCCCATACTCCTTATCCACCCCCTCACTGACTAGTATTACAATCTATGCTAAATTTTTTACCCCATATTCCCCCATTATTTATTTATTTATTGTCCTTATTTTTTAGTTATCTGCCCATATCCTGGATAAAGGGAGCATCAGACACAAGGTTGTTACAGTCACACAGTCACATTGTAAAAGCTATATCATTATACAATCGTCTTCAAGAATCAAGGCTACTGGAACACAGCTCAACAGTTTCAGATACTTCCCTTCATCCACTCCAATATACCACACACTAAAAAGGGGTATCTATATAATGCATAAGAATAACCTCCAAGATAACCTCTTGGCTCTGTTTGAAATCTCTGCCACTGAAACTTTATTTTGTCTCATTTCTCTCTTCCCCTTTTTGGTCAAGAAGGCTTTCTCAATCCCATGATGTCAGATTCCAGCTCATCCCCAGGAGTCATGTCCCACATTGCCACAGAGATTTACACCCCTGAGAGTCATGTCTCATGTAGTGGGGAGGGCAGTGAGTTCACCTGCCAAGTTGCTTAGAGAGAGAGGCCACATCTGAGCAACAAAGTGGTTCTCTGGAAGTGACTCTTAGGCATAATTATAAGTGGGCTTAGCTTGCCCTTTGCAGGAATAAGTTTCATAGGGGTGAGCCTCAAGATCAAGGGCACAGCCTATTGAATCTGTTGTCCCCACTGCTCATAAGAATAGAAGGAATTCCCTATATGAGGAAATTGAGTATTTCCTCCCTTCTCCCCAGACCCCGAAGGGGACTTTGAAATCCTTGTTTATTCTCTGCCCAAATTATTCAGGGATGTATCAGGGCATCATATTAACCTGTGCAAACCAACAATATCTCACTTCCCAGTCAAACTGTCTTTTAAAAATGAGGAACAAATTAAGACATTCGCAGATAAACACTGAGGGAATTCATCACCACTAAACAGGCCTTAGAAGAGCCACTAAAGGGAGTTCTGCAGGTAGAAAGGAAAGGACACTAGATAATAGATTGAAGCCATGTGAAGAAATAAAAATCCCGGGTAAGGGTAACAACATGGAAAAATATTAATGCCAGTACTGCTGATTTATCATTCCACTTGTTTTTTCCTACAGGATCTAAAAAGCAAATGAATAAAATACAATGATTCCTGGACCATGCAGTCCACCCCCCACAGAAAAAATACAATGAGAAATCAGTGTTGTGGACTCATAATGTATAAACATATTATTTGTGACAAGAACTATATAAAGGTGGGGGCACAGAAGGGTATAGGAACATAGTTTGGGTAAACTATTCAAGTTAAGTTGGTAGATAAACAAATGAGGTTGTTATAGATTTAGGATGTTGAATTTAAGCCCCATGGTAACTGCAAAGAAAATATCAGAGAATATGCAAGCCTGAGGAGACAAGGAATTAGAGTACAGGTTGCCAGAGGCAGGGACAGGGGGAATGGGACTTTGTGCATAATAGGTGCGGGGTTTGTTTGGGAGGTGAGAAAGTTTTAGGAATAGGAGTTGGTGAGGATACTGAAACATTGTGAATGTGATTAATCCCACTCGTTAATACTATGCTTGGGAATGTTTTATGCTGTATATATGATTCTACAATTAAAAAAATAAACAGCAACCAAAGACACAATGACAATTAAATGCAATACATGGTCCTGGACAGGATCTAACAAAGGAGGAAAAAAAGGCTCAAAAGGACATTATTGTAGAAATGAAAAAACTGGAATGTAGACTGCAAGCTTTATATCAATGTTACAATTCTCAAACATAATAACTGCACTTAAAGTGCACTTAAGGTGTTACATAACTGAATACCCCTGTTCTTAGAAAATGTACACAGCAGTGGTAAGTGTCCACGGAACATGATATATGCAACCTACACTCAAGAGTTCAGAAAACCGATTGATAAATACATAGATGGACAGATAGATGGATGATGGATTGATATGACAAACATGTCAAAATGTTAAATTTCATGGATCTGTGGATCTGGGGATAGGTTAGGGGAATACTGGAGTTTCTGTATGGGTTTGAATTATTTTTCTAACTTTCCTGTAAATTTGAAGGAATTTCAAGAAGAACATTTTTAATTCCATTATTGCCTTTATTAGCCTTTGTAACCCACACAAAGTGGGTTACACACACCATTTTAGGACTGATACTCTGACTTTTCCAGTTTGAGATATCTCTGTTCAAGCAGTTTCTTTCAATAACCTACAGCTTTGCTCATGCTGGTAACTGTTTATTTCAACAGCTTTGGTGTTAAAAGTGGGATCTAGAAACAACGGCCACCCCCACCCCCGCTTGTGAGTGACCAGGTGTAGTACCCACACAACTAACGGTGTCCACTGCTTCCTCGCTGACCACAAAGGGCTGGTGGTAAGTTTCTCCCAGATCCAAGCTCTGTTCCTTTTGCATGTCTGAGCTCTCTCTAGGTTTACTGACTGGTTTTGGTTTGGTCTGGACATTTGCTCGGTGAGTGTCTGGTTCTGGCTATATGGACGGATGGTACATAGGTTCCAGGGCACATAAAGGCAGCCACTTTAATGTTTTCAGGGCCCCTATATAATTTGCATTTTCAAAACTTGATGAACCTGCGCTCTTGTCAGTCTAAATCTCTTTCTTCTTCTCTGACAAAACCCCCTGCTGTATATGTATTTTCTCTCTATGAGCTCAATTCACATTTGTGAATAAATGGATAAATTTCATCAATGATTATTTTAGTTGACAATGGCCACTTATAAAACATTTATATTAACCAAGATATTTGAGAAGTGCACTCAAAAAAAGAAGGTCCTGGACTCATCCAAAGGACTGGGGTGCATTCTCTGATTGATATTCAGAAATTTCTAAAAGATAAAATGACTCTAAAATAGATTCTTTAAAGAGCTTAAAGGATTCCTTTAAGCATGCTGAAAATATATATACATATATGTGTACACATACACATAGGATAAGACAAAACCAGCTCTTTTATATAAACCAGTGAGATTTGTGTTTATCCCTTTCTGAGTCACTTTGTCTAATTCATGGCTAAAAATTTTAATCTATAAGGTATCTATTTGTGCCTGTATATTTATAAATATATATTATATGTGTAATATTTTGTTACCTCCAGATGGTAGCACCAAATTAATTTATAAAATTCCTTAAAGAAATTCTGTTCAAATTAGCTTAAAGATAAGTAAGTGCTTACATAATTTAAGTATTTCTAAAATCCCAGGAATTAAAAATCTAAACTTATGAGACTTCAAATATCAAGGTTTAATAGAAACAGCCATGTTCCTTCTCATATCAATGATAAAAACAATACAAGCATATACCTTATTTTATTTAGAGATGTTCTCCCTAAACTACCATAAGTTTGTTACTCAGATAAGCTAATATTACATCTACTAAATGTTTAAGATGATTAAAAAATATGAGACTACTGTGTGGGTTTGAAAAGGTTTATGCACCCTAGGAAAGCCATGCTTTAATCCTAATCAATCTTGTGGGAGCAACAGTTTCTTCTAATCTCTATTCAGTACTGTATGTTGGAAACTTCAGTTAGCTTATCTCCATGGAGATGTGACTCAATCAAGTGTGGGTATTAAACTTGATTAGGTGGAGACATGTTCACACCCATTTCAGATGAGTCTTGACTGGTTTTCCTGGAATCCTTTAAAAGAAGAAGCACTTTGGAAAATGCTAGAGAATAAGAGAGAAAGCCAGGAGACTCTGAAAGAGAACCTCAGAGCCACAGAACCACGAAGCAGAGAGTCCACCAGCCAGCGACTTGTGGAGATGAAGAAGGAAAATGCCTCCCAGTGAGTTTCATGAAACAAGAAGCCTGGTGAGAAAGCCAGCAGATGCCGCCATGTTTGCCATGTGCCCTTTCAGCTGAGAGAAAAGCTGAATGTCATCAGCCTTCTTGAACCAAGGTATCTTTCCCTGGATGCTTTAGATTGGACATGTCTATAGACTTGCTTTAATTGGGACATTTTCTCAGCCTTAGAACTATAAACTCGTAACTTATTAAATGTCCCATTTTAAAAGCTACTCTGTTTCTGGTATATTGCATTCTGGCAGCTAGCTAACTAGAGCAATCACTCACAAAGGACTCTTTGGAAGATGGTGAAGTAAGGACAGGCGAAACTCATTTCTCCAATAAAAACACCTAGAGAACAGGCAGAAGCTGTCCAAAGCAGCATTTCAGGGGTTTGGGAGACCAGGGAAGGACCACTGAAGCATAAAAGGAAGAGCTAGATAACATAGAGGAGAAATTACAACTAAGAAATACTGGTGATGAACTTGACCCTACCCCTCCATCCTCAAGGCCAGCAGCTGTACATCACTGGTTCTTGCCAGCTGGCACAGTCCTCATGCAACCATTGGCTGGTGAAGTTAACATTCTCAGTCCTGAAGCTTAGAATCTTTTCACATAGGAGCCTAGGAGACAGCGCCTCCTTTATATCCACAGAGTCTCCACCACAGTTCCTGATGCCGAGCTCCCACCCCTAAGACCAGCAGCTTCAGACACCTCCGGATCTTTATTTATTTATTTATATTAATTAAAATTTTTTTTTAAATACTAAAAAAACACCAAACGCAAACATTCGTAATTTTTTATCATTCCGTTCCACATATATAATCAGTAATTTACAATATCATCACATAGTTGCATATTCATCATCATGATCATTTCTTGGAAGATTTGCATCTATTCAGAAAAAGAAATAAAAAAAAAAACAGAAAAAAATTCATGTATACCATACCTCCACCTCTCCCCCTCACCAATCACCAGCATTTCACTCTAAATTTATTTTAACATTTGTTCCCCTTATTATTCATCTTTATTCCATATGTTTTACTTGTCTGTTGACAAGGTAGATAAAAGGAGCATCAGACATGAGGTTTTCACAATCACAAAGTCACATTGTGAAAGCTGTATCATTATACAATCATCTTCAAGAAACGTGGCTACTGGAACACAGCTCTACATTTTCAGGCGGCTCCCTCCAGCCTCTCCACTACATCTTGACTAACGAGGTGATATCTATTTAATGCGTAAGAATAACCTCCAGGATAACCTCTCGCCTCTGTCTGGAAGCACCCCTGGATCTTGCCCAGGCAGATGCAATGGTCCGTGACAGACAGAGAGGCCCTCCCCTTGAGAAAAGAGGGATGCACAGTACAGTGTTAATTGAACAGTTGGCTGGCAGGTGTGACCATCTGGGTCCTGCAGCCTTTAATCTTTCCAGACAGGAAACGAGGGCTCTCATGGTTCCACTCTATCCACAAAGAGAGAAGCTACATGAGGGAAGGAGCTCCACAATGGCTCCCGGCACCCATCCTCCACCTCCAAGGCTGGCAGCTTCCAGTAGGTCCGGACCCTGCTTGGTAGACTGCTGCACTCTGGAAAAGGTAAAGTAGTGAACAGGGTGCACGAGACTGCCATCTGTTGGGAAGGCTGGGAAAATGCAGTCTTAGAAGCAGCCTTCCTGCCCTCTCTCAAAGACTCCATGGAATGGTTTGGTATCCTCTGTGTGAGAACCTGGCCCTAGTCTGGCTCAGAAATACTAACAAATCAAGTGCCAAAGGAGAACTTTAATACAAACCCAATCAACAACAAAAATCTTAGACTGGACAGGTAAACCAACTTTCAAAATAATCTTATCAGATATCCAGAAACCAGCAGAAAATTACAAGACACACGTAGAAACAGGAATATATGGCTAAGCCAAATGATCAAATTAAGAAGTCAGAGGAGATACAGAACTAGGAATAAAAATCAAAGACATTCATACAAATCTCTTAAATAACTTCAAGGAGATGGTTGAAAAGATAAAGGGTATTAAGAAGATACTAAGAGAGCATAAAGAGGAATTTGAAAGAATACACAAAAATAGCAGACTTAGGGAAATGAAAGATAGTGTAGATGAAATTTAAAATACACTAGAGATACACAACAGTAGATTTGAAGAGGCAGAAGAAAGGATCAGCAAACTAGAAAACAGATCAACTGAATTCAAACACAAAAAAGAAATAATGGAGAAAAACTGGAAATTTTTGAAATGGGTCTCATGCAAATGACTAACTACATGAAGCAGATAAATATACAAATCATATGTGTCCCAGAAGGAGAAGAAGTGGGTAAACAGCGAGGAAGAATATTTGAGGAAATAATAGCTGAAAATTTCCCAAACCTCATAAAAAGACATAAATAAGGCAAATAAAGGAAGCCCAATACACTACAGATAGAATAAATCCAAATAGACCCATTCCAAGACACACACTGATCAGACTATCAAGTACCAAAGAGGGGAGAATCCAAAAAGCAGTAGGAGAAAAGTGATTCACTATATACAAGGGAAGCCACATAAGGCTAAGTGCCAACAGGCACCATGGAGACAAGAAGGCAATGCTAGCTATTATATATTTAAGATACTGAAAGAGAAAAGTTTCCAGCCAAGAATACTTTATCCAGCAAAGCTGTCCTTCAAAGATGAGGGAGAGTTTAAAATATTCACAGATAAAAAGAAGCTGAGAGAGTTCAGTAGTAAGAAATGTGCCTTGCAAGAAATACTAAAGGGAGATTCGCCAGATGGGGGGAAAAAAAAAAAAGACAGGAGAGGCTTGTAGGAGAGTACAGAAAAGATGATTATCAGTAAGAGTAAATGAAAGGACAAAAAGAGAGAAAAATAACAGATCTCACAAATAAAAACCAAAGGATAAAATGGTCAAAATAAAGATGGCTTTCAGAGAAATAACACTGAATTTTAATGGATTAAACTCCCCAATCAAAAGACACAGACTGCCAGAATGGATAAAAAATATGATCACTCTATACGATGTTTAAAAGAGACACCAATAGGTTGAAAGTGAAACTATAGAAAAAGATATTCCATGTAAGCAGTAACCAAAACCAAGCTGGGGTAGCTATACTAATATCAGACAAAATAGACTTTAAATGTAAAAATGTAATGAGACAAGGCACTGTATTAATAAAAGGGGCAATGCATGAAGAAGAAATAACAATCATGAATATTTATGCACCTAATCAAGGTGCCTCCAAAGTACATGAAGCAAACACTGGCAAAAGGAGTAACAGACATTCTACAATAATAGTTGGAGAACTCAACATACTATCTTCAATAGATAGGACATCTAGAGAAAAGATCAGTAAGGAAACAGAGAACCTAAATAATGATAAATGAACTAGACCTAATAAATATAGAACAATGCACTCTTAAGCAGCTAGATATACATACTTCTCAAGTACTAATGGGACATTCTACAGGATAGATCATATGCTGGGGCACAAAACAGGTCTTAATAAATTTTAAAAGACTGAAATAATATATGGCACTTTCTATGATCATAATGGAATGAAGCGTGAAACCAATAATAGCTGGAGAACTGGAAATTTCACAAATATATGGAGGTTAAAAAACAACACAATCAGTGGGTCAGATAAGAAATTGCAAGATAAGTCAGCAAATATCTTTAAACAAATTAAAACAACATATTAAAACTTATGGGATGCAGTGAAGGCAGTGCTGAGAGGGAAATTTATAGCCCTAAATGCCTACATTCAAAAGGAAGAAAGAGCTAAAACCAAAGAAGTAACTGAACAACTGGGGAAACTAGAGAAAGAACAGCAAACTAATCCCAAGCAAGCGGGAAGAAAGAAATAACAAAGATTAGAGCAGAAATTAATGAAATGGAGAACAACAAAAATCAACAAACAGAATCAACAAAACCAAAGGTTTGTTCTTTGAGAAGATCAACAAAATCAACAAACTCTTAGCTAGACTGACAAAGACAAAAAGAGAAGATGCAAATGAATAAAATCAGATATGATAGGGGGCCATTACCACCAAACAAAAGAAATAAAAACAATCATAAGAGGATACTGTTTCAGTTTGCTATTGCTGCCAGAATGCAAAATACAAGAAACTGATTGGCTTTTACAAAGGGAATTTATTAAGTTACAAGCTTACAGTTCGAAGGCCACGGGTATGTCTAAATTAAGGCAACAACAAGAGGATACCTTCACTCAAGAAAGGCCAATCACGTCCAGGGTTTCTCTGTCACATGGGAGTGCACATGGTGATGTCTGCTGTCCTTCTTTCTTGGCATCTGGTTTCAAACGGCTCTCTCAGCTCCTGTTTCCAGCAGCTTTCTTTATTAGCCTCTGTGATTCCTCATTTAGCTTCTCTGGGGAAGACTCTGGGTTTCATCTGTTAGCTTAGCATCTCCAAACATTTGTATCTTGGTTTCATCTCTCTGCTCTCTGTGTTGGTTCTCCAAGCATCTGTTCTCTCTCTGTGAGATCTTTTAAGGGCTCCAATAAACTAATTAAGATCCACCTTGAATAGGTGGGGTAACAGCTCCATGGAAATAATCTGATCAAAAGATCCCACCCAGGTGACGGTCCTCTTTCCCAACTAGAAAGCCACTGCTGCCTCTGGATGCTCTCAAGATCCAACACCATAAAAGCAGAACTGGGAGGATGCGGACTTCCCCATTTCATGCCAGATGTGTTTGGAGAAAATTCATATATCTGAATGACTAAAGAAAAGTACAGGAAGGAATGCAAAGTCTGTGCCAGGCCATTCACAGTGTTTCATTGATGCCCTGGGTTTGCATGTGTTTCAAGATGACCAAAGTATGCCAAACCTGTAGCAAATTGAAGAATGTCTGCCAGACCTGCCTCTTTGACCTAGAATATGGCCTGCTCATCCAGGCTCATGATATGGAATTGTCTTTTAACGATGACATGCCAAAGTTAGATGCAACAAAGAGTACTACATGCAGAATATGGAGAGAGATTTCTAACTCTGATGGAACATGGCCAGTTGGTATGCTGGGGAAAGCCACATCCACCAGCGACATGCTACTCAAACTGGCCTGGACCATACCCTACTATACCCCACATTTGCTCCTTCTGGGTGAAAGGGGAAGGTAAGAGAGGAAAGGAGTGTCCATACAGACATGAGAAGTCTACAGATCCAGATAACCCCCTTGCTGATCAGAATATAAAGACCAATATGGAATCAATGACCCTGTGTTAGATAAGCTTCTAAAGTGGGCTTCAACAGTTCCTCATCTGGATCCACCAGAGGACAAGATATCACTACACTATATATTGGTGGTCTTGGAGATACCATTACTGAAACAGATCTAAGAAATACTTTCTACCAAATTGGAGAGATTCAGACAATAACTGTTGTACAGAGACAGCCACATGCTTTCATCTAGTTTGGTGCAAGGCAAGCTGTAGAAGTGGCTGATGAAAAATCTTTTAATAAATTCACCGTCAGTGGTCACAGACTCAACATGAAATGGGGAAGACCTCAAGCAGCCAGAGAAAAAGAAAAAGAGAAGGACGGAACCACAGACTCTGGAATCAAGCTAAAGCCTGTTCCAAGGATTGCCAGGAGCTCTTCCTCCTCCTCCTGCAACAGAAGAAGAAGACTCTGCCAGCTACTTCAGCCTACCCAAGTGGTCCTCCAGCCATGGTGAACATAGCCCTACCACCACCCCCACTGTATTGCTCCACCCCCACCTCCAGGTTTTAGGCCACACATGTTCCATCCAATGGGAACAACCCCTCCTCTCATGAGGGCTCCAGGACCACTCCACTATCCTTCTCAGGACCCTCAGAGGATGGATGCTCATGCTGGGAAACTCAGCAGCCCCTAGCACATTATCACCACGCTTGGGCTCTACAGACAAAAAAAAAATGGCTTAAATCCCAGTGGATGAATCTTGGACTAAATATACTTTTTCTTCTCTTTTAGTTTCCATGGTAGCTGAATTTGTTCTGATGTGGGCAATCAGAGAATGCTTTCCTACATGTATTCAAAGGACTGATGGATCTCAAATAAGCTGCCATTAACACATCTGGTTACTCTTAGAACATTACTAATAAAATCTAATGCCTGCTTCCCTTTTCTAAATGAGGGAAAAGTGACTGAATGAATTGAAATGTCCAACAGAGTTACCATCCTAATTATGTGTTCATTTTGTATTTTTATTTTGAAAAAAAAATTGACTTGCAGTTAAAAATAACTTTTGACCATTTTTATGTCCATTGGGTATTTTTCTATCATCTTTTAAAAATATTACTAATTCTAATCATTGTAGACAAACAGAAACCAGCACCCAGATTCTTTTTTCCCCTCTTCTTTTCCTCATCTCTTACTAAAGGAATCTGGCTGATATTTTTGCTTCTCTACACTAACAAAAAGACAAAAATTGCTTTTCCTGTCAATCAGAAGGAAACACAAATTCCATGGAGCAGTATATCATCATCATAGAAGCTTGGCATCTGGAATGAAATTATTTAAAGAACTTCCTAAGAAA